>JAOXYF010000019.1:13189893-13206752 GCA_028565775.1 Sternarchorhynchus goeldii | reverse complement strand
CACACACACACACACACACACACACACACACACACACACACACACACACACACACACACACACACACACACAACCATAAAAACAAAGAGAGCAAAATCAAGCCAGATGAAAGACAGAGTGACTGTAAAATCATCAGTATGATCTGGACGATACTTAGGAAACTTGCAGTTAGTTGATTCAACACCCGAGTCATTTTGAAAATGAAATTTGGTGGAGCTGTTAATCAGAAGCTGCATTTAGTCGATTTTCTGTTAAAAATCCAGAACAATCTATAACCTGTAATTAAATTATTGCGTTAGAACTGAATAACCTCTGTGCTTGGTTCCAAGAGTTGTGACTCACATTTAAAATATTTTTTAAGTGTGCAGACAGACTTTACAGCAAGACAACAGAACATCTGATCCCCTCTGCCATTTGTTTCAAAAGTGTAAGTATATTCATTTATGCGATGTAGGTAAACTTTAAAAACACACACAATAAAGACACAACCAATGAAGAAGAAAACCACTCCAAATACCTATTCTAAATGCAGTGATCAAAAACCACCTTAAAAGATTCACTGGTTAAAAGGTTCACTGTCTATCGGCCCAGATGTTATTTGAAATAAACAAATAAACAGTTTTTTTGTTGCTATTCATTGCTTTCTACCCAGTATTTTTACTTTCGTTGGCATTTTTGCATTAATTTGTTACATTAATTTATCACACTAATGCTGTGTGTTACATTCATTTAAAACACTAGCTAAACATATAAAATCTAAAAAAATCAGATGCGACTACACTGCTTTTTGAAAAACGATATATACCTGGGTTTATAAATGCTTAAATAACTGGTAAACTGGACCGAGTTAAGGCCAGTGAACAGAGAAGGAACTGATTGGTTTCTCACTGCCATCAAAGGGCCTCTGCTTTGCAGAACAGTAGATGGGAACCAACCTGAATCAGGTTCAGGATGTAAAATAGGGAACCTATACTTTAAAGATTAAGTCAGGAATTCCCAAAGCTGCACCAAAGCCATCTGAGCATTCACTCTAAACTCAGAGATGACAATGTGGGAAACACTTTAGAAGAGACATTGTTAATATGTGAAAAACGTTTTGGTGCCACACCAAAGCCTGCAGGTTAGGGCAGTTATTCCCAGAAACTTTAACATCAGGTTTGGAGAATATTTCTTCTCCTGCAAGTCTGAAATGACTTGCACTCAAACCCAACACCCAAATAGCAGAAAGCCACCTGGTAATGGGTCTCCTTAAAGGTGCCTTTATTAAGTAGTTATGCGCGTTTATTAAGTATTGTAAATTGGTCTCTGATGTCCATGTAAGAGGTATGGGACTTTAACAACAAAAGGTGAACCAGCGAGTGTTGAATGCGCAGCCGAGGAGGTTTCAGTTCTCGATCGAAACAACAGATTGACCCGAAGTGTCAAATGGCAGTGCTTTCCACTTCAGTGATGGAGAAGCAAACATTAACTAGAAGAAGCAAGTGATGTAACTGCAGGCCTAGACTGGATATCTCTAAGAAACCGAACTAGCTTCCAAGTTATATGTTGTTGAGTAAAAAGAAATTAGAAATGTACCTGATAGGATTAACAAAGACATAAATCTACAATATAAGGTTTACAACACAGGCTATTTGTCAAGATAAGCAGGAAAATAAAATAAACCTCAGAGTAAATAAGCTAGGTGTTATACTAGCTAGCCATGTTCATCTCTTGGACCTTGCTAGGTAATAGGGAACATTTACCTATACTTGCTAAGCTCCTCTGCATATAGACAACACTAAAAAAAAATTAAAACCAGTTTAGGCATACATCCATATATATTTGAGCTTGCACTGGAGGATGTTTCAGTTCTCAAACAAATCATTATAGCAGAATGACTGAACAGCCTGTCAAATGACAACCGTTTCCAGTCATGTGGTGGACAAGCTAGCGTTAGCAAGAAAGATAGCTACAGAGTGGTTACCTAAGCACACAAACTAGCTAATTAGCTTCCAAGTTTCATCATTCTGATTAACTACAAGTTAAAATTTTAGCTGCCTGACAAAGGGACTGACAAGGATTCATCTTCTATTGTAGATATACACGACAATGTATGAATTACTCTGAATGAGACACACAGGAGAACAGAATGAACTTTTCACAACCAGTTACAAAAACACCTGCCAAGCTACTATGAAATGTATAAGGGATTCAAAGAAGCATCTTTGGCAAGATAACATTTATCTTATTTCTTAATCGTACACCTTAAAGCACATTTATGTGAATGATGCCCCCCACCCCAAAATTATCCAATAGTTTAAGGTACTATGGTACTATATAGTTTAAAGTACTATAAGCCCAAAGCAGAGCAACGTCATTTGGATCAGCCCTTATGCTGTAAACCATGAACCCTCCACTAAAGGGTGTGTCTTTATGGCAGGGTCAGTAAGGAGCTGCTCTGTTCTCTGACAGGAAAGGCTCGCAGCACAAAGACACACCGCATATTCTCAGCGCGAGGTGGACGAGGCAGCCGGGGGCCCGAGGCAGCCTGACAGAACGAGGTGGCGCATGTCACGTCGGCACTCAGCAAATGCTTTTTGGTTATCGTACGAGTCTGGATTCTGCTATGGAGTCCGTCCACAACACAGAAGTGTGGAGCTGTGTTAAACACTGTGAAATAGCAGAAAGCGACAGGGCTACACTGTACACGAATGACTAAGTGTAATATACATGTGGGGTTTTCATGGCATTTCCCCAAAGACCCACAAAAATGATTCAGCCCTCTCAACCACAATATTACGCCTAATCCACAAGCACCCTTGCCTTGGACTAAACTGTGGTGCCAATAGTGAATCATCATACTAAGTCCCTTAGACTAGTCTTGGGCTTAAACCTGGTTTGGCAAACTGCTCCTTAAGCGCGTTAGTACTACTCCTAAATCGTTTTACCCCTCACAAACTCAGTCAGCTGCTTTTATTAAATCATACAGCAGCATCTCCCCAACTAATTGTTAATGCTCATAGCTAGCACTCATCTCGTGCTCATTCCTATTCAACTGAGTCAAAGTTGTAGATGTTTGGAGAGCTCAAGATAAGATCACACCTAATCAAGGAGCACGCAAGCTGATGTGGCAGCCCACGTGTTGATAACGTTCTGGGACGGAGCAAAGGGTCTGAGAGGGGTGTGCAATGGGAGGCCTTACCTACATAAGCCCGAAGAGGAATAAAATTAATTGATGAATAAAAATTATTTTTATATCAGAAAAACAATAAGGATGAATATATCAGAAAAAGAATACGGCTGCATTTAATCAAACGCTTCTCTTGTGTAAAACAAGGATTGGCTTATAATAAATGATTTGGGGATTGACGAAACTACAACAGGAACATCATCTTTCAGCAACAGGTCCTCTCAAAACTAAACTGAAAATGTTTAGTGTGTCCGAAACTTAAGCAGCTCGACTGCATTAATTTCCAGATCCTTTGCAGACACTGAATGTATTATAGTTCTAATTGCAAATGAACCTAACAATTAAATGAATTTATCATAAACTCTAACTAACTAGAATAGTAAGCTAGCTAGTTAGCTAACTACTGAACAATATTTTACGAGCTAGCTAACCATAACAGTAACCAACCCAAGATAGCTAGCTATTTGGAGTTAGATAGCTAGCAGCATAAAAGTTATCCATCAAACATCAAATTTACTTCCCAATACAGTAGCGAGCTAGGATAACTAACCAAAGAGCTAGCAAGACACTAAACTTAAACAAAACGTCAACGAGTAGCTAACAAAAGCGTCGAAAAGAGATGGCTAGCTATTAGCTAGCTAGCTAATTAAACATATACACAGCTACACAACCAGAAAGCAGCTAACGAGCGAACTAAATACTAGCTATCCTAGCTAGCTAATCCAGCTAATACAGGCAACTGAGAGCGGCCTCGGGACGTTTGGGCGTTGTTTTGGTAGCAATATCGTGTTAGGAAGACACGTTTCAAAACTATTCATATGAAACAAGTTCATTAGTTGCTTAATAAAGCCGTGTCCAAAGGACATTTCAGAAAAACTTACATGATTCTTCGACTACTGTTATTTAACTAGCGGCTCAGACGCTGTACCAACTCCGCTGTAGTAATCCCTGATGAAGTCTACCAGTCTGTACAAGCCACACTCCTGCATGAAAGTAATTTAAAGGGCCAGCACGAACTTTCACTGAGTAAGAAAAAAAAAACTCAACTTTAAAAAAAAAGACATGCTACGTCTGCGTATATCACTGTATTTATGAGGTCTGTCCTTCTCTCTTAAATGTTTTGGGAGTAATTTTTATTAATAATCGTTGTACTGCCATATCCAGTGAATTTTTAATGTGTGCTTATATGTTTTTTCAGTGTATATGTTTTGTATGGCTTCCATTCCATTCCATTCTAGGGTATACTTATATTCAATAAGATCTTAATGAGCGTATGAAATGCAGTTTCTAAAGAGATAAACACTGACCATTGTAGTTACTGTATCAGTAGGTAGTCTTTCAATAAAGTAATTGATAATATAGTTTTCGGAACTTGAAATGTAACAACACTGTGTAAAGTATCTGGGTATCCTGCCATGCTTGAATTTCTCTCAGGGATCAATAAGTGTTCTATTTGCGTCTCTGCTGATACACTACCAGCCAGGGATCTGTACCATAGCACTGTATATGTTACTGCTCTATGCATGCTGCTCTGGTGACACCCTACCAGAGAGCTTTAGATAACGAAAATAAATTTCAGTCATTTTAGGAAACAGCAGAAAATGAACCTAGACACCTGTAGCACATACAATAGTACTGCTGCTTTTCAGTAATGAAAATCGTTCATTTTGCAGTGAGCAGACCTGGACCAAGCCAAGCCTTAGATGAGCCTCCACATGTGCTGCTACCTGGATGAAACAGTCACTGGAGATGAACTACTAACACACTCACCGGAGATGAATACATATAGACTATGTTTTACTCAAAAGAAGTGGAACAGCTGTATTTTACGTGGAATAATCTGAATGCATGTTGGGTGAAGTGCTGGAAACATGCTCATCTGAAAGATGACATATTTTGATTTGACACCATAAGTTTGCTTAGGTAAAACAAAAAATTGAAAATGTAGTTTTCATATGATTTGAGAGAAACTACTAGAATGACAGGAGTAAAACCAACCACTAAAATAATAATATGCAAATAATGTGCAAATTTTTCATTTTCAGATTTTATTTTACAGCAGAAATTATATAAAGCATTCAGAAAACATTTTCCATATTTTAAGGGCAATTCAAAATGTTTTGCATGGCTTCAGCAGCTGAATATTCTTTTTTTTAAACATATCCAACAATTCAGTGATGCACTTTCATGCACAATTACAGAAAAATAAATCTCACAAGAAAGACAAGGAGGGGGAGGACAGAGAGAGAGAGAGAGAGAGGGAGGGAGAAAGAGAGCGAGAAAGCATTGAGAAGAACAGAATGTGAGAAAAACTCATTGGAAGAAGAGAAGATCAGGGATACAAAGCAGGGAATGACAGAGGAAGAGAACGGAGAGAAGAAGAGGGTAAGGAGTCTAATACTAGTTTTACATGCAGAGTGTTGATTGCCCACTGCCCTGTAAGAAAGTTGGGCTTATATTTTACCTATTTTTTTCTTATCGTCACTTGAAACTGCTGAAAACGTGCATTAGGGTTGGGAAATATGAAATCAATGTCCACAGATCACTGAATATCTGCCTTTCTGCACTGCTAATTGCATAAGAGGAAGTGAACTAAATACAATTTTGTTTGTTTTTTAAACTTTCCCCACATTCTTTTGAAAAAGAAACTGAAACTGTTTATTGCTCTGGATTTGTGAGAAGAATGATTATTGGTTTATATTTTGCCTAAACTGCATTTCGTATATTCCAGCAGTGTGGGTAACAAGACAAAAATGTCACTGTAACATTTTTCTGTTACAAAACATCAACAGTTTGTGTTTTCTTATCTTGGCCGAATGTTAACCTGTTTTCTGCTTCTTATCTTCCATGTGTCCATGACTGAGCCCCTTAAGAACTTTGAGATATCAGATTAGCTCAGCACCAAAACAAGATTACTAGTTTAGTGATGATTTTGGTAAAACAGCACACACCTTGATTACCATGGAAAAACGATTGTTTTGATGTTGAATTTAAAACTGAATGAAGTAAATGTTTTTCTCGCCTCACGCAGAAGTATGAAATGGATAATCAAGTATATAACATTAATGTCTACTGAATTAGCCTGTGTTAGAACATGACTGGATATTCCGGTTTCTGTTTAATGTATTTGACAATGAGGTATTCTTGTCAGACATTTCCATTCCCACAGGGTTTGGAAACGGTAAGAGGCTGACGGTTAAGATCTGTTCCCTGGTCAGTTTGTTGACAATGATATGATCTGAACTCAGTTGTCGTACAACACCTACCCTGCTTCCCGATGTTCTAGCAATTCGTATCTCTGAATGCAATGCTTAGTAACGAGATGAACATCACTATGTTGTATAAACGGAAGTCCATCATCACACTGGTTTCTCCTGTTGATTCTGAGCTAAATCCAAAGCCCTAACCCAGCCTCATTTAATCCATGCTAGTCTCCAGAGGGTCACCTCTCCCTCCCCCATTTTGGCACCCTGAGTAAAATTACAAAAGGGAGGCAGACTGTTTCCTAAGCTGAAAGACCCACACCAAGTCAGTAATTTGAAACACAACAGATAGGGTGAGGCAGACACAGCTTCGATTACTGACCGTATCTGTTTGTATGCAAGGATCTGTGTGTTTTATGAAACTCTGAATTCTTCACTTTATGAAATGACTGTGAAGTTTAACCTGCATGTTCAATGCTGGAAGAACAGAATTTGACTACAAGGAACAGCAAAGTCAAGAAACATTTTCTGGTCACATTAGTGTTGGAGAGGGAAAAAGTACATACTAATGTGTCCTGCTCCAGCTGTTCCTACCTGACTTGCAAACAAAGAAGAAGTAACTGTGATATAAACTGTGATAACTGTGATATAAAAGCAGCGTTCTGTTTGTTTTAACATTATAGAACACGTCCTATTCTACTGACCTATCTGAGTACTGACATGAAAACAGGCATGCTAAGTTTATTAGTAGATCATCCGAAGTCTGATTCTCATGCAAAATGCCTCATACACTCACAAATCTCTCTAACTCTGTATTAGCTGGCACCGGTTATGCATCTGAAAAGAAAGAAGTGGGTTAAATAGCTATAAACAACAGATTTCAAAAAGGCTGGCAGAATATATTAAACACTTTCCATATTTAAAAGAAGGATAATGGTTGAATAGAGAAGACAGACCTCGGCCTTGAAGGAATACTGTAACTATAGTTTGGACAATAAAACCAGATTTTAGTCTTGCATATTCACACGTATAAGGAAACAGAACCCCATAAGATGAAGATCAAACAGAATAGAACAAAGGAGAGGAATCAGTTAACACTGACCTTCACTATACGCAACACACTCTTGAACTTGGCTTCCTCAGAATGTTAATTTTAGGCACTTTCTACAACACTGATATCAAATCTCTGCCATAACAACAATGAAAATGTAAAATCAGAAGAAAAGCAGAAATATTGTATAAAGAATGAGCCCCAGAAGAACTTGACTGACATGGGAGTCTTGAAGTCGATATAAGACGGAAAATCTGCAAACGAGCACCATTCTTGTGAAAACAGACTGAGCGTAGCTGCTGGTGTTGCGTTAAAATGATCCCTCTCGTATTTTAGAGTGCTTAGATACATTTGTCATAAGAGTCTTCTTGTCCAACCTGTCAAAAAAAATAAAAAAAATCCACCACGCTTAACCGAAGCCCTTGCAAAGTAACTTCCCTTTGCTGATAATATAAACAGCCAAATAAATACAAACTCACCACAACACAGGGTCCATTCCTACACAACTGTAATATGTTCAGCCTAAGAAAAATATAATTTGTAAGATTTTTAAGTGTCTAATGAACAGATGGCAGTCTTGATCGGCTGAACCTCAGTCAGGAGGCGCTTTAGCTATGTAAGCCCCTGGATTGGATATGGTGCTGTGTTAGCGAAGATCAATGCAGTAGTTTTAGCACTGCACCATGCCAGCTACTGAGATTAATGCAGTAGCTTCAGCGGTGCGCAGGCCAACTACTGAGCTCGTTCCCTGATTTTGGGAACATGGCATTTCACCTAGAGCTTCTCGTTAATGCACGCCAGGTCCTGCTGATGCAGATACTCTGATTTAGCAGACAGATGAGGCAGAGCTTAAACAATACTGTAATATTTGTAAATAATATAATGGAATACACATGGTTCTGTCTTGTGAGGACAGATTACGGTTTACTATGTTGTTTTTTTGTTTGTTTTACTGTTTGAAAACTTGATATAGATATGACAACTATAGCTTTGGTAACCTTAATAAAATTCAGTAGGCCACCCAGCAGAAACAGTATCGTTATCTGGCCTTCAATGTGCTGAACTCTGGTAGTATTTCTGAGAGGCTAACCACCAAACACTGCTCCCACACAATCTTTCCAATGTGGGGGCGGGGGAGATTCCACGTTTGAGATTTGCATCTTCTCCTACAAACTGATCATAGTTAAAGCATCCATCAAACCTTTTCAACTGTTTTATCTTGCATTCACAGTATGAAATAGCTTCAGTTTACCTCTATCCAGATGCACGTCTGGTTTTAGGCTGACCCTAAAGTGATATGTGCCCATCAGTGAGATTACTGTGCTGTTAATGGACAAGTTTATCCTCTGTGCACCGTCAACTCCTCCACCCATTGACCTTGCAGGTGATGTAATGAATTCAGGTAAAATGTACTATTTTCTAAACTGCTATTATTTGTTTTTTGAAAGGTTATTCTGTAATCTCCTCTTGAGTAATATAATTCAGGTAACTTGGCACCATTGGCAAAACAGCAAATAGAACAGAACAAAACTCTTAATTAACTCTTGGTAGCCCGCAAAGAGAAAAGTAAATACTGTATAAACAGGTTGTATTTGATAGTTTTTTTGGGTTCTCCCCAACTCTATATGTTTTATCATGATTTTGCAACAAAGTCATGCTTTAGTAAATGTTCTTTTTAAGAACACTCCAAATAAAAGACTCTTATAGTGAAATTGTTTGAATCCATGTGTTTACAGACCATCATAGCCACTACATTGTTTTATATTATGTTCTGTGTCATTGTCTTAAAGTTTCATGCACATGGCTCCTTCTTTGCACCAGTTATTTACATTATTTACAAACAGTACAACCATACATCTTGGGCATTCAAACAAAACTATACAATATATTTTTGTTTTTGTCTCTTATCATGTTATTATCCCTTTTTATGAATAAAATAATATATATTCTTAAATACAATCCTCTTCAGATTAAGGGTTCTGGCTCTCTGAGTACCTTCACACAGCTTCGTTATATACAAGGACCAACGCTATAGTCAAAAATATGGATTTCACTTGGAGTTTGTGTATAGGGATGCTTCAAAAAAGTCTCTAAGAAGTCAAGGCAATGCTATGTGAATCTCCACTAGAAAGCTTTTGGCAGCTTTCTGGAGCACTTCAAATGAACGAACAGTGACGATGAACAGCACTGAAACCAAGTCGCAGTGCACAAGTAACACAAAAGGTAGGGAAACTTAGCAAAAATACTGTTTCTGTGGCACAATGGGTAGCATTTATGAGTTTTAAGACGACTATAAAAAAACAAATAATATATTCAATAAAAAAATATAAATCAAAACGTATGCAAAAGGGGAGGTGTGAGAGGTAAAAGGCAAAAGGGAATAAACAGCTGTATACAACAAGGCAAGACCGAGAAGGGAAGCTGGGGGTGATGTAGGTATGGACGAGTACGTCACAACAGACTCGACGCCGATAAAGAGCATTAAATGAAAAACACAAAAACAGTTCTGTCAGCATGCAGGAGCGTTTGGCTCAAACACATGCACTGTTTCCAGATCAGATTCAGCAAACACAGGACTCACAAAGTCAGCGAAAGGTGACATTAAGAAAAGGATTCACTTAGAAAGTCAAAAACAGCGCACACACAACACGTACCCTACAGGGAATCCGATCTCTTCCGAATCGTCCCCTTCTCCAAAAACACTTAAAGCAATCGTTGCCTGTACCCCATCTACATTCACCTGAAACCCATCCTCTTTCCACTGGATGGAAGAATGGCTTAGTCAGAAACAAAGTTTGTGGAGAAGATACACTGAGCAGACTGAAACCTCGGCATGCATGCGGTCAACGAGATGGCGACTTTTTGGGGGTTGGTTTTGTCATTTTTGTGTTTTTTTGTTTGTTTGTTTTTTGTTGAAACCGATTATAGTTTTTCTTTCTTCGAAAATATAAAAATGTAATAATCATAAGCAAAGTCCAGCATGATTATGTTAATGCAGTGATCACGCAAGTCCTCTCTGCTTCCTCACAAGCGTTGTTAGGAAAAAAGGACAAAAAAAGCCTCCAGCTTCATTCATCTCCACGGCAATCATTTCTCAATATTTTTTTTCCCAAAAAAACCAAAACAAAACCAAAAACAAAAAAAACCCCAACAATCTATGAAGAGTGCAAAAATGGCATGAAGATATTTTCCCAATATAGTCAGTCTTCATTTAAGCACAACTTTCCACTTTCCTCAGTGGAGAGGAAAAAAAAATTACACAACACAGTGGCTGTACCAGAATCGACAGAATCAACTGAACTACCGTCAGAAATGTAACCACAATATGCTCTATCATCTTTTGGGTTCCATTTTGTTTTTTGTTTTTTTTTGTTGAATAGTTTTTAAGCCTTTTTGTAAATGGTTCATCTCTTGTAAAAACAGCGAGGGGGAGAGGGGCACAGTCTGGAGGTGGATGTTACACTGTGACGGGATGCTCTGGACAGTTCTCATGTTCCTTGGCCTTTTTCAATTCTCTCACCCTAAAAACAAAAACAAAGCAGAAGACATAAGGGGGTTAGATGGCACTTCAGACGGGCTCACGCAAACAAGAGATCTCCGAGCTGGAGCCACATTTGACTCCTGCCATTCCTGTCTTGAGCAGCAAATTGATTGACAGAATCCAAAAACTGGCTTTGTTGCTCCTCTGAGGGTGAAAACAACCTGAGAAATTCACCGGACAGATGCCCCAGGATGCAGCGTTACACTGTTCCAGTCCTAAGGGCTTCTCACACTAGACAATACCATGTTGTTTCTGTCTAAGACTACAAAACTCATGGGAAATGCTCAATCATGTGTTACAGAAGAGAGAAGGGGACTCCATGTCACCCCCTCAGCCCCCAGGACTGGATCCACAAAACACTGGATTAGTTAAATATTTGGGGTTGAAAATCCTATTACTTTCACCCTCCTGGCTGTTTCTGGATAAAGAAAAATTACAGTCCACAGCCAAGTCAGTTTAACAAAACAGATGCAAAAACTTCTAAAACAACAGCATACAAACCCAAAATGTTTTAAAATAACCCGACAGTTAAAAATTTCAACTGCTAGTGTTAGTAACTTACTTAAAGGGAAGATACTATACATGCACAACACATTATATTGGTTACACACAATAAATTCAATATATATGATATGTTAGATCTGATCATCCAAAATGCTAACCAGCACAAGTATAGTAATGCCATCTCGATATTTCTGCAAACATATTGTAGAATGTTGTATCCAACACAGCAGGGAATCCCCAAAATATTGGGGATATTGGCAAATAATGGCAACATGTGCAGAAGACCCCAGACCCCCAGATCCCAACCCCCCGCCCTCCCTCACCCCCACCCAAGACAAATGGAATATATAAAACAGGCAGCAAAGCATTCAAGAGATTAACCCTTCCTTACAGGAAGTGATGTCATTTAAAGCATGCCCTTAAAGAAGCAAGGCCTCCTTTGGCTATCATGCAGTGCCATACACACTACTCAGCAGTCCGTCAGTCCGTAATGCTCTCAAAAGCATCCTCGTAAGAGAGATGGAGGAAACATTCAGGAGGAGGAAATGCAAATCAAAAGCAGGTGATTGGTTAGTGTTGCCATGGACGAGTCGTTCCATTTGGCAGTTAGCTAGACCTCTTGTTCCCTCTCTCTCATTCAGAGGCTCCACCCACTGTGGTTCCAAACTGGCCAATCATGCAAGCAGGCACAAAGCAATAGAAACAGGAAGATGGAGAGAGAGAGAGAGAGAAAAGAGTGAAAGAGGGAGACAGAGACCAAGAGGGATAGAAAGTGTGCCATTGATTGAAAAGAGACTGGTTTTTTTTTTTTCAGTAGAGACGTTTAGAAAAACAGAGAGATGAGAAAGATATCGGGTAGAGAGGTAAAAAAAAAAAAAAGAACGAAATAATAAGGGGAAGACGGGGGTAAAAGCAGTAAGTCAGAGGGGTACAAACTGAGTTGCTGAGACTCCACTCACCCGTTTGAACAGTCTATGGTCCATCAAGGGGCTTTGCGTAAACAGCAAAACAACACCAGATAGCTATTAGCACATACTGAGGTTCAAGTAGGGATCAGGAGGAGAGGGCCCAACATGAAACGTGGTTCAACAGATCCATGAGTGAGTGACGGAGGTTAGGTTTTCCCTGTATACTGTTTAAACCTGACAATAGGGATTTTATTGGCATTAGTGAAAAGACTTTTTTTTTTTTTTTAGATATAAGTGAAATTTGTCAAGAACTTCATTATTAACCAACACCATCAAACTCTCGTTAATACAACTTCAAACTTTATTAGCTCTTTTGTGATGTTTTAAACCACAAACAAATCTTGGCGGGGACGCCAGTTTACATAGTTTTCACGTGCAGCTGAAAAAGTTAGACAGAAAGAGAGAGAGAGAGAGAGAGAGAGAGAGAGAGAGCTGTTCTGTGCGTTTATGGGGCCGGAGCTGTTTTCCGGTACCGCTGAAGCTCACCTATGGCGACATCGCAGCAGGAATCGCATGATCTTTCTGGCAGCCTGGTCCTGCCGCTTGGTCAGCAGACCACTTCTGTAACAGCGTTGAGAACAAACGGTTCAACATTTAGAAATAATCATTGAGTAGGAATCCCACAGAGCTTCACTGTAATACTCTAAACACAGAAGTGTCCAGGGCTGGTGATGGAGATCTGTACCCCGGCAAGTTCCAACCTTAATTTAACACTCTTGCTTTAAGACTTTACCCGTCACGCCTCCGTTGATCATTTTCCATATTTTGCAAGTAATAAAGTGAAAATGAATTTTATATATATAAGGTTTGTGCACTTTCCTGCCTGTAGTGACTTTTCGTGATAAAAATGCTTCATGTTATGACACCATTATCTGACGAAAACGACTGCTGTATAATTTCCACCGCCTAGTGGAAAGGGTAAGAATATACCCAGGTCAGTTTATGCTTCAACTAATCATCACTTTTAATAACGTCAAGACGACCTAGAAATGTCCTTATATCACAGGCTCACAAGAAAGTGCCTTCTCAATATGCTATAGGCTATATTTGTACTTATGTGATCATATTCATTTGTGTTTATATTTCTGTAGTACTGATGCATGTCCATTTTCTGTCTGACATCTTTCTTAAAAAAGCAAAAGCACAGACAAACAGCTACGTCTATTTTTTTTTTTCAAAAAGGGATTTAAAGTTTGGCTGACATTCGTAAGCTATCGTCGTAAACCGTCCCTCAGGCTGGATGTGGTTATAACTTCAGATGCCGAGACGCGTTTGTCGTTGGGGGGGGGCGAGGCTCCGCCCCCCCCGCAGGGCTAACCTGAGTCTGCGGCGCACCAGCACCGCGGCGGCAGCGGCGCGTGAGTGCGGCCGACCGAGCTCCTTGTAGCTGCGGTAATACTGCTGGATCAGCACGGCTGCACGCCTGCTCTGCTGGAACTTCTTCTGTTCGTGGTAGCTGCGAAATTTACTCTGGATAAGGATGGCGGCCAGCGTCATCTTCTTATAAAGTGCGTACTAGCAAAAACAAAAAATAAACAAATAAATAATAATAAAACCAAACAAGAAACAGTACCAAACGATGGAGAGCTGTGTGATAAATCATAACACATTTTTTTGTACTGACAACAGCACGTAATATGATTTTGTACGATGGAATGTTCTAGCTTACTGTATCTCCTATAGTGTGGGGAAATTTACTTATAATTTATATAATTACTTATAAAAATGGTCATGTTACCTTCAAGGCTATCCATGTAAGCTTGTGAGGGAAAGAGGAAGGAGATGAAGACATAGCAAACATAACTACTGACCAGACTACAGGGATCATGGGTTCTTAGGTTAGGAGCATATTTACCTGTTTGTACTTTTTATAACAACGCTGGATAACAGCTGCTGCCAACTCCTGCTGTTCTCTCAGTGGACGCCCCTGGAGAAGGAAGAGAGAGGGGGATGGTGTGGAAGGAAGGAGAAGAAGACAGAAGAGGAGAGGAGAGGAGAGGAGAGAGGTTAGTATTTACAGGGAGGTGGCACGTACAGGACCACGGAGATGCCACTTGAGCCCTGTTTTGTAGCTGGCCAAGATGTCCACTTAGTTTGGCCGAGTTCCTGAAACTGCTTTTTGGGGGGTTGGGGGTTGGGGGGGGGTGGAAGAGATACAGACCAAGGTGACACCCTCTGGAGATTGTAAGATCCTTTTACAAGCTGGCAAGCAATGTATCACTGGGGATATTTGTTCGAATAATCAGTACAGAACAGGGAATGGAACATGTGTACAGAGAGCAGTGTAGTCGTTCCCCGCAGCAGGCCATGCTCAGCACAAGCAAATATCACATGCTTCAACAGCAACACCAAATCTACATCTGCTTCTCATGTACACCCCAGTTACCGTGGAAACCCGGGGACCTTAGACATTTGGATTAGGTCGTAACCTCACGACACCACACAGCACGGCATGACCTTCGAATCCGAGCCACGATGAAACGTTGCAAAAAAATAAACAAACAAACCAACAAACCAACCAAAAAACCACCAAAAACCACCATGGCAGCCCTGCACGAGCAGAGAGACGGAGGTGTCCCTGAGCCTAGTGGGCCCCTCCCTACCTTATACTTGCGAAAGGTGCTCTGGACCTGTCGTGCGGCCTCGTACAGCTCCCTCTGCTCGGGGTCGGACAGGGCCAGCTGCGCTAGGTCTCGCTCTTCTTTGCTGTGGGAGGCGTCCAGGAAGGCGCTCCAGTCCGCTGGAGAGGGAAGGCTGACTTTGCCGAGGGGGCCCCCGGGCTCGGGTTGGGCTCCAGGACGGCTGCCGCTCACACCGGCGGAGGAAACCAGGGGCTTGCTGTACAGGAACCTGGAGAAAAACGACCATGTTAGGATGAAACCATATGGCCCAACATAAAGTAACAACCATGCCTTTCAGCACTGTTGTTTCATAACAGAACAGAATTTTCTACATGTAGCATCAAGCTAAACCAAACTTGGCCACTATTGAGATACAGTATCTCACGCAAGTGAGTACACCCCTCACGTTTTTGTAAATATTTTATTATATCTTTTCATGGGACAACACTGAAGATCTGACACTTTGATACAATGTAGTCAGTGTACAGCTTGTATAGTGTAAATTTGCTGTGCCTTCAATAGAGCTTCAGAGGCTGCCAATTGGAATCCTCTTCTACTCCTCCATGATGACATCATGGAGCTGGTGGATGTAAGACCTTAGACCTTGTGCTCCTCCACCTTCTGTTTGAGGAAGCCCCTCAGATGCTTAATAGGGTTTAGGTCTTAGCTGGTCCAGCATCTTTACAGTCAGTTTCTGTAGCAAGGCAGTGGCTGTCTTGGAGGTGTGTTAGGGGTTGTTGCGGACCAGTTTCTGAAGGGAGGGGATCATGCTGTGTTTCAGTAGGTCACAGTACCTGTTGGGATTAATGGGTCCCTCAATGAACTGTAGCTCTCCAGAGCCGGCAGCACTCATGCTGTCCCAAACCACGACACTTCCACCACCATGCTTGAATGTAGACGAGACACAATCGTCTTTGTACTCCTCACCTGGTTGCCACCACACACGGTTGACACCATCTGAACCAAATACATTTATCTTGGTCTCATCAGACCACAGGACATGGTTCCAGTAATCCATGTCCTTAGTCTGCTTGTCTTCAGCAAACTGTTTGCAGGCTTCCTTGTGCATCATCTTTAGAAGAGGCTTCCTTCTGGGACGACAGCCATGCGGACCAGTTTGATCCAGTGTGTGGTGTACGGTCTGAGCACTGACAGGCTCACCCCCCCCCCCAAACCTCTGCAGCAATGCTGCCAGCACTCATGTCTATTTTTAAAAGCCAACTTCTGGATACGATGCTGAGCATGTGCACTCAACTACTTTGGTCGACCATGGTGAGGCCTGTTCTGAGTGGAACCTGTCCTGTTAAGCCACTGGACGGTCTTGGCCACCGTGTTCCAGCTCAGTTTCAGGATGTTGGCAATCTCCTTACAGCCCAAGTCACCATTATGTAGAGCAACAATCCTTTTTTCAGATCCTCAGAGAGTTCTTTGCCCTGAGGTGCCATGCTGAACTACCAGTGACCAGGATGAGAGTGTGTGAGAGCGATAACACCAAATTTAACACCCCTGCTCCCCATTCACGCCTGAGACCTTGTAACACTAACGAGTCACATGACACCAGGGAAAATGGCTAATTGGCCACAATTTGGCCATTTTCATTTAGGGTTGTACTCACTTTCGTTGCCAGCTGTTTAGACATTAATGGCTGTGTGTTGAATTATGTTGAGGGCAATTTACACTGTTATACAAGCTGTACACTGACTACTTTACATTGTATCAAAGTGCCAAATTGTATCTTCAGTGTTGTCCCATGAAAAGATAGAATAAAATATTTACAAAAATGTGAGGGGTGTACTGTATAT
>JAOXYF010000019.1:13174525-13189793 GCA_028565775.1 Sternarchorhynchus goeldii | reverse complement strand
GAATGTAACCAGAACAATTCCTTGTATGGAAAAAGTTTATTTAAAGTAATACATGTCAAACATGTTTCGGAAAATAAAAGGAGACAAAAAAGTAAAAAAGTAGACAAGTACACAAAGTTTCCAAAGATGTGTGTGTGTGTGTGTGTGTGTGTGTGTGTAAAAGAATTCATTTGCATGCTGCTAGTACCTTTCTGTATCTCCAAGGTAAGTGGCCAGCCAGCTCATGGTGCTGTTCACTCCAGCACTGTCTAGCGTTGTGGTCTCGGCGGTAACAAAGCTCTCGCTCTTGATGCGATCAGGAGTCGCCTCAATGATGTGCTCCGCCAGAGTCACCATGTTCATCTGAAACATGCAGGAAAGCAGGTGTCGTTGGCCTGGTCTTTCAGTCGGGACCTGCTCCTGAATCGAGCTTAGCGTGCAAAATCTGCGCTCCGTGTGTCAAAGCTGTCCCAGGAACCCCTGGAAATAACACTAATACATAATACATAACTTTGTACCTTTTATTTTTGGTGGGTGAAGGCAATATTTTGCTGACTTTAGTGTAATAAAAACAGCTTTGCTGACTGTAGGCTAGCAGAAAGAATCATGCTTAGATTGTAGGGGGAAGGGTGGTTTAAGGAACTTTTTTTTGGTGATTAAAATGCTAACACTGAGTTACTGGTATGGATTTAATGTCAGTTAGAGTTGGGCAATGTCTATCAAACCGTATACGTGACATTTTGTTTGCAAAAATCACTTAAACATGCTATGAAATTGCATGTATTCTATTTAAAATAAATATGTCAGTAAAATATCATTGGTTAAATTCAACATTTTTAAATTCACATCTCTACAAATGTCTATTTTAGCACCGGATATATACATTCTACAAATTTAAAAACAATTATATAAAGCATTATTGTAAGTATTATATTTGAATGGGTAAGTTTAGGTAAGTTTAAATAAAGCATATTTTAGCCTTTTAATGTAAAAGGTTGGAAAAAAAAAATGGTAAATGGCTCATTTGTAATTTCTCTTTAAAATTCATATCCCTCTGTTGTTCACCTCTGGGTAAGTAATAAGCAATAAATACAGTTTTCTATGTTAAAGACAAATACAGTTTGACTAGCAAGTCAAATTGAATTTGATTGGGCTGCGCATGAACCCACCCCCTGTGTGTGAGGGCGGAGATGACCTTTGACCTGTGCGTGGGGAACTGACATGACTTTGCAGTTCCAGCCTCACCTGCAAGTCTCCCGTATTCTCCAGGTCCTCCCGGCTCGCCAGCAGCTGCGGGATGCTCCCCGCGCCAGACGCTTCTCGTAACCGCAGCCTGTTCGCCAGCCTCTCTTTCGCGAGTCCCGCAAACTGCCCTCTGCGCACGGCGGCCTGCCTGGCGTTCCAGCGTCCGGTCCCGCAGGCCGTGCCTCGCTTTGCCGGAGGCTGCGGTGCCTTCCCCGCGTGCTTGTCCTCCACATCCTCTTCCGGGACCGGTTTAGCAGGACACGCGCGAGCTTTGGGCACCTGCTCCTCCGAGCTGTGAGGGGCGGAGCTGAACTGTCCCGGTCTCGTCTGAAGACTCTCGGGGTTTGGCTTGTGTTTCTTGGTTAACGGCGCGTCCCCCTGGCCTTCGCTGGTGTAGAAACTCGAAGGTTCAGATCTGGGTCTCCTCAAATCTGCAGATATAAACCAACAGATATAATATCTGGGGGAAACATATATAAAAATATAAAAAATACAGCTAGTGCATTTGTCTGTGTACTAGATTTAGTGTCAAATTTAACGTGCACACAGGTGAAGCGGACAGGTGAAGCGAACAGGTGAAGTGAACAGGTGAAGCGAACAGGTGAAGTGAACAGGGTTAGGGTTAGGGTGAGGCGGTGGTAACCTGGATTTGCGCTGGTAGCAGAGCTGGTCACGTTGGACCCTCTCAGGCCTGAGGCCTCTCTGCCCCAAACATCCATCCAGCCCTCTGTGGCCGAACTTTCAGCAGGCGGAGCAAACGGCATGCTGGGAGTTGAAGTCATGGCAGGCTGCTGCTGTTCCTCCCTCTGCAGATTTTCCAGACACTCCGCCAGCTTAGTGTGGCCACGGGAACGGGCCGTTGCCAGCGGTAACCGGCCCAGCGAGTCGGGGATAGCCAGGGCACGCTGGTCCCACTTATACAGAACGACCGCAGCCTCCACGTGACCCAAAGCGCACGCCCACATCTGAGGTAAGGGAAAGCGAGTCGAGCTTCACAACGCGCAACTTGTCTGATTAGCGACAGTGTTTACCAAAACCATCCCTTCCGAACACTCACCAAGGGCGTGCAGGAGAAATGATCCACGTTTAGAGGGTCCACTTCCAGCTCCAGGTCAATGCTGTCCGCGTGTTTGGCGCTGTGGAGGAGGAGAGCGAAGAATCAATGGGCATGTCTAACACCAGACCACGTTCTGTCCTGTGTGCCTGTTGGTGCGACCGCTCACCGCCACTTGATGAGCGTCTGGATGAGGGTGGCGTAACCCTGGGCGGCGGCCAGGTGGAGCAGAGTCATTCCGCGGAAGGTTTTGGCGTGGATCAGGTGTTTGGACTTGGTCCAGCAGGCACGGTTCATCATCTTCTCGCACACCACCACCACACGGCTCTCGAAGGAGCTTCCCGCCTGTGCCTGGCCTTGACCTGCAGGGAACTGGGGGGGGGGGGGGAGGGGCACAGGATCAAAGACACGAGTTGAATTACCGAAGCTGTTTTCGCTTGGTAGATATTGCTGAAGCACTGATTAACGGGGCATCTTGTGCGATCCAGAAGCGCTAAAGGGGAACTTATGACTTGTTAAGTGTTAAGAAGGACATCCGAGGGATTCGAACCTGTGTCTGGTCAGAACCGCCTCCGCCACCTCCTCCTCCACCTGTGCCTCCGCTCTCGGACGTCCCCCCGCCGCCGGGATGTTGCTGGCTGGCCATCTCGGCCAACCTGCGCTCCATCTGCTCCAGTCGCTCCAGGATAGACATTCTGAACTGGTTATCTGGGGAGAAAGACAGTGTGGCAGCCCAGTTAGCACACCCACGCTGGACACCCTGACCCGTGCCCCGCCCTGTGACATCACCAGCGGGAAACGCTAAAACTGACCTGCTGGCAACCGTCATGTGACTGGAGAAACGTCCTTGGCTGCTTTTCAAATGGAGCATCATTGAGTCACTTCTTACTTAAAGATGACAACACCCTGAAGCTGTTAAGCTTTGCTAAAATGCATTTAGAATTTTCCGGTTCACGTATATATGATCGAGAGTGTGGGGGTTGTATAAGATGCAAAATCACAAAGACGAGTCATTGTCAGATATGTGTTTTGACATATTTACCCTGTCAACAGGCAGAGAGAAGCATCTGTACTGGCCAACCGTAGTGGCTTCAGTGCTTCTTTGTTCAAACAGTGCTGCAGTGTTGGTGCAGTGCAGATGATGTCATCTCCACCTGCTGCTGCTGCCTCTCTCTCCCTCTCTCTCTCTCTCTCTCTCTCTCTCTCTCTCTCTCTCTCCCTCTCCCGCTCTCTCTCTCTCTCTCTCTGTCCACTGCGAGTGACTCAGAATGCGGTGCACGTACGCCAAAGTGGGTTGGAGGAGGAGGGAGGAGCCAAATCACACTACAACAACGTCGTGACATAATCAACACTCGGCCCCTCCCCCCCTCAGCACTGCCCCTCCCACAGCCCAAGGCCAGCGAATCGCAGGCGGGTGAAGACTACAGAGGCAGCAGGTTACTAAACGCTGAGAGCTTTGTGTCAAGGCTAAAATCAGTTAAGGGCAGCACACACACAGACACACACACACACACACACGCATGCACACACATGCATGCACACACATGCATGCACACACATGCATGCACACACATGCATGCACACACATGCATGCACACACACACACACACACTTCATTCTAAACTGTACTTTGCTCATGATGGTAACAGTGTTTTAATCACATGGGGGAAAAAAAGCAAAAAAACTCATCTTGAATGCAGTCAATATATCATATATTTCTTTGTCTCAAATTAATTATAAAATAAAAGCATAAGAATTTTTTCTAGTTGTTTCACTAATTTTAGGAAATCTTTGAAATGACATTATCTTACTACATTGGCAGAAATTTTGCTTCTTTCAAAAAACTAATAATCAGCCACAGCACTAAGATAATTGCATTGGAATGAATAAAATTAGCAGAATTTTTAGAGGTAGACTGAATTATTTGATAACTTTATTTAATAATAATCTTACATTGAGAAGTATTGCTTGTATTCAAACCCTATCAAAGCATATTTTTCAGGACTAATTTTAATAACAAATTTCTTTGGATTATTTGACAGATGTACTTGGGTTGAGGTTTAAGTAGACTATAATCAGACACCTCAAACACAAAGGACCACAGCCTTAGACAACGTCTTATGTCAGACCGAAATTCATATTCAAGCCACACAGAATTGCACTAAACAAATGGGCATATCTGCATGTTTCTCTATAACCTCCTTCAACCTGCACTCAAACTCCAAAAATCCTCACAACGCAACACACGTGAAACCACTCAAAACTCCCAAAATCCTCGAAACACGTCAAATGCCAAGCATCTCAAATTATGCCCTGAAACAGCCAGCCTTCAAATATCCCACGTACACACACCAATGAACCAACCAAAAACAAAAACCCCCTAGCTTCCATACAGATCAACTCAGCCACAATGCTAAAAACAAACAAACCAACAAACCGACCCCCGAAACAAAACCACAAGAAACCAAAACAAACCTAAACAAACAAACAAACAAACAAAAAGTCAACGGCTCAAGCCCAGCGGCGTTACCCTCTGTTGTCAGCGAGTTGCATCAGGGGCGGTTTGCGTGCTGACCGTTCGTCCCGCCTGCCGCTCGCGCGGGCGACATCAGAGTGGCGCGTCTCGTGGAGTCTCTGCTGCCTCTGTTGCCAGGCTGACGGTGGTTTTCAGTGTAACGGGACCTCCTGCGGAGCCTACACGCGTTCTCTGTGTTAGCACTGTGTTGCATCATGCTCTAAAGTGGGGAATCTTGCACCATTCCGTAGCCCTAAGCACAAACGAAGCTCACAGACACCTGTTGACGCCTGCCGTCGCTCCACTGCTCGTGGGGCAGGAATTTGGGCTGGTGACTCTGTGATTACTGCCGTAATCGGTGTGGGGAATCATATTAGAGAGACAGCTTTGTTTAAACTCACAAAGTGCAAAAGCATGCCTGGCATATGTACTGATTCATTAAATGCTATCAAATGTCTGTTGTTGTTTTTTTTAGCATTTATTGTTGTGACTTAAGTGTATAAACGGCGAAGGGCGGGATGATGACCCCTCATGTCCGAAATCGCATCTCACACTCTTTCCTGACCCGCATCCACGCCTGCGAAGCTCCAAATCGGAAAAGAAAGACAGAAACCAAACAGGGTGGGGCGGGAGAAGCGTCGGGGTGGTGGTTTGTGGGGATTTGGGTCGCAGTCGTAATGCAGAATAATTCGGTCTCCGGCGGGTTTCTCTCGGGCTACGGCTGAGCTGGGATAAGAGGACCTGACGCCGTGGACGTCGGTGGATCACGGCCACCGGACGCGAGCTCCTGCTCCGAGCGGGAGGTGCGAGGGGCCTCGTTGTGATGTCATTCGCTCCTCCGATCGTAACCCCAGCAGAGATTCCATGCATTAACCTCCCCTGTCCCAGCCTCTGACATTATAACTGACATTGAGTTAGGACAAAATACTGTACGTGGGGTGTAAGATTCCACGTGGGAATAAACGTGGGTCTTTTCTGCCACAGTGTACTGCACGTTTTTCTCTGACCTGACATGCCATAAATTCCTGACCATTTTAATATGAGTGCGCACACGAACAGCGTGAACGCAAACAGCTGCTTCCTGGCTCTGCCGCTAACCCCCTCGAACCCGCACCACAACGCTACCTCGGCCCAGAGCACGAGAGCACACGGGAAAGCAAAGATTTGTAGCCACAAAAGACTTTGGCCCCTGGGAACCAACACTCCTGTAGTTTGTTTTCATATCCACCTCCCCACCCCCCTTTCTCCATTTCTTGATTTGCTCCAGGCTTCTGTACATTTGTTAAAGAAGCCGTTCATCATGGAGACCTTGTGGAGACAGTTTCATTTCAGGTACCAGACTCCAACCTGACACAGAATAGGCTGAAACAACAGCATAATTTATGTTGGACAGATTACAAATGATGTACTTTATTAAGGCATGATCTAGTTTCAGAAACATAAAAAACTATAAATACTGTATCAGGACTCAGTCCAAATAAAATCTCACTTTGTCTAGTTGGCACTGCCACTGGGCTCCAGGTCTCACTCCATCTGTAATGAATAAATCCTTTCCTTGAAAACAGCCCTTTCTCCATGTGTGAGGAACATGTGAAACGTGCCTGTGACGACTTCACGGCAGACTGACATTTCAAACAGGGATCAGATACTCTACAGCGTCACAGAAAATCCCAAGAACAGCAGCACTCCAGCTCTCCTCGCCTGGAGCTGCAGGAGCAAATCCCGAAATCTCATCAGTGTGGAACAGCGACCTTTGACCTTTCATGGCAACGACTTGATTAAAGTGGCCTATTTTCAACTTGCCTTCTAAGGAAAGAATAATAGAAGGAGACCAGCTGTAGTTTCTGTTCAACCTAGCGTACAGTTTACTCGGTACGGTTTAACCTAGAGTACGGTTTACTCAGTGTAGCGATGAGGGCAGAGGGCTTTGGGTACGAATCTCACACTGCTAAGGAAGTTATCAACAAGTCAGTACAAGAATCTTTCAAACCAACACCAAGCATCCCTTTCTATTCACAGTTAAAGAACATGTTAAATGTGTTAAAAGCTGTTTTGAAATAATGACCAGCAGGTACTCACATTTGCTCAGACACTGTTCCAGACTGACTCTACATGTCACACTCTCTCCCTCAGTATTCTCCCCGTGTCACTGTTTAACCAGATGGTCCTGAGAATGGCCAAAGCTAATACGAGTGATCCGTGACAGCCAGTCTCAAACATACATCCACGACTCCTTTACACATTCGCAGCAAAACAATCTGAGTGGTACATGTTTTCATTGCTGTTTATAACGCTGGATTAGGAGCGATATTAATATGACGACCCAGTCATAAATACAACCAAAAATAAACACAAAGCTTACCAAAGGCTTCGGTATTTGGGGGGAAACTTAATGCAAAAGGTAAAGCTAGAGCTAAAATATATATTTAGGTTGCGACGCGCCAGACTCGTGCAGCCAAGTATTTTTCCACCGGGTTCCCGTGTACTGGTCACTAACCGGCACAGCGGGTTCACGTGTAGACAGTGTTGGAAGAACGAGACGCGATCAACCATTGCAAAGCGAGTTAGAAAGAGCAAAACCTAACAACAGGACTCTACAGTAAACATCACATTAAATGTTTTCATCACATTAAAACACAGTTTAGCAGAAACCGGCTCGAAGGCTTGCTTCACGCAGCTGTGAACACGCTGTCTGTCAAACTTTGGTCCAGCTCAAGAACATCTTAACCGACAAGCTACTGAAAAACACAAACTGCAAAACTCAACGTGAATTTGATATTTACAAAGCCAAACAATATGCAAGTTTAATAAGATTACTGGACATAAAATTATAGGAACAACAAACACAAACAGGCGCACAACATACTGACCGAAACCCCGTGTGTCGTCTTTGTCACTCAAACACACTTTCCAACGTTTTTAGTGAAGCAGAAACGGACAGCTTCGTTAGTTAGAAGAACCCAGCTTGCCAACGGACCCAACAACAATAGAACAAAGTGGAAGTGAAGAGAGTGGAAGGGAAGATAAAGACGACCCCCGCCCCCTTACCTCCGTTTTACCCACACCACCGCCACCATCACCACCACCACTACTACCTCCTCCTCCTCCTCCTCCTCTTCTGCCTCTCTATTCCGCGCTACTGGTTTCTCTCTCGTCACTTTGCGAAACCCTTCGTGGTGTGGACGCTGGAGCCCAGCCGTCGCAGGTACACAGACGACCCAGCTTGTTCGCATTCGCGCGCCAGTTTTCCACGCAATCTCGGGCATTGTATTTCCCTTTTCGTTAGCAACTATCTAGCTGTCGATTAGAAATGACAATAACTGGTATTTTGTTTTTACACTAGATGCAGAGCCTAAGCTCCTATACCTAAGTCTGGACAAAAGATCTAAGATTTTGTTTTCAAGCTACCGTTTTACCGCAAGCAAGAAAATACTGCTAACCTCTTTGGTCATTGTAAGCGACGAAATAGGCTAAACAGATAGTTATCGATCTTTGCCCGACATCGAACATTTTTACTCATTTAAGGCTGTGTAATATGTTCCTCATTTTTTGTCGTTGTGCTGGGAGTGGTGTCGCGTTGGTTAGACAATGGTAACCGGCTGCTTTTGCAGACAAACGGATCGAACAATAGGAAGGTTCAGCTCCTCGCAGTGTTGCCTCGTTTTGTTTTCGACATATTTGTGTCAGTGGGCAGTAGTTTTATCCCTGCCCTTGTCTGTCTTTCCTCGTGCCTCTGTACCTGCAATGCTGCAGACGAACATTTTCCCCCCTGCATTATGACAAATCAAGGCGAGCGGCTGTGCCACGCGCTACACACATAACGCCCTGGATGCGTCCAGAAGCGCGTGGAAAGCTTGACACACCGGAATTACTGGGTAATCCGCCAAGGAGTATATAGACTGTTTAACAGCGGCTTTCATTAGAATCTTTGCTTTGTGTTCGGCTTATTACACGACTAGTATTGTTGTGACAGCGTATTGGACAACACAGCGTATTGTCCAAGCGCGAAGTCTTTTGCGCGAGGTGGGTAACACATGGGACGCAGGGCTATAGCTACACCTACGAAACAACAACAACCCCATATCCAACTTACAGCCACCTAAAGGACACACAATGACTTTTTTTCCTGACACACCTGAATAATTTGAAAGTGACCCAGCATACTATATACAATAATATACAGCATACAATAATTACGTTTAAGCAGCATAAGATGCTAAAACACCTAATCACTGCAACTTTCTGTGTTTTCATTTATAGACGTTTAACCACAATGTGCAAACGATGCGAGTCCATCTTAGTCAGTGCGTTTAGGTCAAGTTTAATTCACGTGAGAACAATCAATAAAACATCCAACTAATTCATTAGGAGAGTTGGGGAATGATATTTAACACGATGGCACTTCTTTTCGTCAGTAGTTCCTCACCCCAAAAGATGACTTCTGTTATTACATCCACAAAACAGAAGCTATAACCACAGTCCTCATAACCGGTCATCATGGTAACTTCACAGGTTCTGTGTGCTGTCACTGTCTCAGTCCATATGAGTTAGGCTTGTGTGTCTAGCTGCTTACACACACAGACACACAAATGTTTGTGCACCTATGAGTGAAACGAGACCTTCCCAGAAATGCCACCTCAGTGGTGCCAGAGGGTGCTTGAGAGAGAATGCTCAGATTTATAATCCAGGATTAGATCTACAAGCATTACTGTCACAGACTCTGTGCTCCCCCACTTACAGGAGAGGAGAAGAGAATGGAGAAGATAGGAAAGAGGAGAGGAGAGAAAGGGCAATGATGTTTAAAGGGGAGGTGAATGATTAAGTGCTGCTGCCCTGTGGCTGGGAGGCCGCAGCTCCTCCAGCTGGATCCAGAGCTGTAGGCCATGCCCACCCCCCTGCACTGCACCTCTTCCAGTCCTGTCCCATCTCTGGTTCTGCTGCCCACACCTCCGTTCATAATGACCACCGCTTCCTGAACACTAAGAGCCCTCGGGGTGAACGTGGGAGGCAGGCCCTGGCTGGTGGTGTTTTATTGAAAAGGATCACCTGGAAACTCACGCCGCAGGCATGAACGTAATATGTTCCACTTAGTTAGACTGTCTGTTATTCTTAAAGG
Source organism: Sternarchorhynchus goeldii (assembly GCA_028565775.1). Classification (NCBI taxonomy): domain Eukaryota; kingdom Metazoa; phylum Chordata; class Actinopteri; order Gymnotiformes; family Apteronotidae; genus Sternarchorhynchus; species Sternarchorhynchus goeldii. The sequence continues at coordinate 13,179,884 of JAOXYF010000019.1, read as the reverse complement.
CTAATATAGTAAGCACAACGTGGCTAATTCTTAGCTGATGTTCTGCGACATTAGCTATGGTGTTTTTCTTTCCTTTGAAGAATGGTGCTTATTACAGGAGACCCACTCTAAGATCCACACCATTTAACAATGACCAAATGAACCTTCTTTATATAGTAAGAGGGCTCTTTGGATCCAAACCAAAACTTTGTTAGAAGCCAAAACGTTAGAAGCCAACGAGTTAGAAGCCAACGTGGCCTGCCTGCAAAGTGCCACAAAGGGTTCCAGGTTTAGACACAGGTTTGATTCAACCTCATTGATCCTCTTAAATGCCAGAAGCTTTTCTTCAGACAGGATCTGCTTAACAACCTGCGACATTTACAGATTATCGCAGCAAGATGTCAGCCGACTGCACTGAGCCCACAGATCACCGAGCTTGCGATCGCGGGGGTGAAGGCCGACCACAGGAGCGTGCGTGAGGTGTTGGAGGTCAGGGGGACTCACCGTCCAGAGAGAGCCAGTCGTGCTGGGGGGTGGGTAGAGATGGCAGGGCGCGAGCCTTGTACTCGAAAACCACAGAGTTGGAGATGATCTGGCTGCTGGCTGCCACCTGGAGGGCCACCAGCCCTGTGTCATGAGCTGGGAGGTGGGGTTGGAGATGAAGGTGGAGATAGAGGTTACTGTATAATAATACTGTGTAATAATCTAATTGGTTATAAGGGCAGATGGTATAATAATGCTTCACTGTGTCTGTATGCTTGCTTCTGGATGAACCGTAGGACTGGCAACAACTAGAGAACTTTAACTGTGTCTATTACCTCTTAAAACATCAATGTATGACATCATGTTTAAGTGTACATGATTTATACATTTTCAGCTGAGAAAGGCTGACATTAAAAGTTGTGCTATATGCTCACTGTCACTTCTGAGAATCTTTATTTACTAAACGCAAATCTATACTCCTTGTGAAAAAAATAGGTTTTGAATTTTTTTTCCGTGGAATACAGGACAGGTAAAGTTGTGATTCAGCACATCCACGGTGCTGTGTGTGTATGCTGTGTGCACATGTGCTGTGTGTGTGTACAGTGCTCCTACCTGGGCAGTAACAGCGCAGTACTCCTGGCTGTATGAGGGAGGCAGGCACGGTGATCTGGTCAAAGAGACAACTGTAGTCACTACTGGCCTCCTGCCACGGGCCTGTGATCAGAACCTTCACTCCACCCTGTAAACACACAGACACACTCCCACTAATCACTCCACCCTGTAAACACACAGACACACTCCCACTAATCACTCCACCCTGTAAACACACAGACCTACTCCCCCCACTAACAACTCCACCCTGTAAACACACAGACACACTCCTCCTACTAATCACTCCACCCTGTAAACACACAGACACACTCCTCCCACTAATCACTCCACCCTGTAAACACACAGACACACTCCTCCCACTAACCACTCCACCCTGTAAACACACAGACACACTCCTCCCACTAATCACTCCACCCTGTAAACACACAGACCCACTCCTCCCACTAATCACTCCACCCTGTAAACACACAGACACACTTCTAATAATCACTCCACCCTGTAAACACACAGACACACTTCTAATAATCACTCCACCCTGTAAACACACAGACACACTCCTCCCACTAATCTCTCCACCCTGTAAATACACAGACAAACACCCCCAAATAATCACTCCAAGTATTGTACACATGAGTGTTCTCATGTAGTAGGGATGGAGACGCAGAGGTGAACTTTCCAGGTTCAGAAAGTAAAAATACTCACCAGGATTTTGCTCAAGCATCCTAGATTAATATTTAATATTTCCTGCAGACTAATTAGAAAATCCAGGAAGCTTGAGCAAAATCCTGGCAAGGACTTTTACTTTCTGAACCTGCAATGTCCACCTCTGGAGAAGAGTGACATATACTGTACATGGGTTTTGAAATGTTCTTGTCAGTTCATGCCTCTGTTTTGCTCCTGTCTAAATCTGTCCTGATGCCGTTGCCAGCGGGATTGTTAATAACATAATCGCAGAGTCACAGTCTTTTTTGCTCAAAATTGTTACATTACAGTAACATTTAGTGACTGAAGTCATATATTGATTCCTTTTGTAGAAAGTACATAAATAGGACCACTGTTATTGTTACTAATGTCCAGAATAAAGTATACAGTACTGTCTAAATATAACAGTAAATAATTTTTTTGTTGAGATTCTGTATTTCTAAATAAGTGCTGCCACCTTGTGGTTGATTTAGAGAATTTCAACAGACAAAAAACCACAAGTCTTAGCAAACAGGCTCCGCATACAACCACACATCCTAGAGACACAGTGACCCACTCACCTCAGGATAAGACCACTCTGGTGAGTAGTCCGTCACCACAAACAGCCTCCCCGTGGTCTGGAGCATCCCCATAGCCCCCACCTCCTCCACTTGCATGTACGCCAGCTGGCTCGCCTCTCCACCCGCTGGTCCGGCTTGGGTCGTCTGGGGGCTGCAGCAGGGCTGGAGGCAGAGCTCGGCCGAACCGTACCCCGCCGCCCCGTGGCCGGCCCCCTCCTCGCCGTCCTGCTGTGGGGTGGTTCCCGTGGAGACCTGCCCCTCTGCGCCCGAGTGGGTCATCAGCTGGTGGCTGTAGAGAGTGGCGCCCCCCTGTGTCCCCACGCCCGCCCCGCTGCCCCCCTCCACCGCTATGAAGTCGTTGATGAGATCCGAGAACTGGTTGCCGAAGGAGACGTCAAAGTGGTCCAGGCTGATCTCCATGGCACTGCCTGTGGTGGCCCCACCGGGGGCCAGTCCCTGGTGGGGCGCCACGGTGTTGAAAAGGCCCTGGACGAGACCGGCCCCCTGCAGCAGTGGCTGGAGCTGCTGGTGTGGACTCCCCGCTGTGCCTCCATCCTGCGTGCCATTGCACAGACCTCCACCGCCAGCGCCCGCTTCCGCACCCCCACCCGCCGGACCCAAGCTGCCGCTCTCCGCCTGCCGCAGGTAGTGCTCCGTCCCTCCTCCACCCTCCACCCCGTTGCCAACGCAGGGTTGCAGGTGATCCTTCAGCAGGCCCTTGCTCTCCTTCTCCTGGTCGTCCGGGGCGTCGGAGCTGGCTGGTCTCTCCAGGTTCTCGACCTCCTCGTGTTCCTTGCCGGCTCCAGGGAAGTGGTTGGAGTACTGCAGGAGCTGTAGGGCACCACCCTGTCCGTTCCTCTCCACCGGGGAGCTGCCGTTGCAGTTGGAGGCAGTGTGCTGGCCCTGATGGGTGTGGTGGTGGTGGTGATGGTGGTGGAGGTGCCCGTTGGTGCCCGCTGGGTCGGTCTTCACCACAGACAGACCCATGAAGGCGGCAGAGTCGTGGGAGTTCGGAGCGGTTCCGGCGTGGTTCTGCTGGGTTTGGGTCTGCGTGGACTGTGGGGATCCCTGCAGGAAGAAGCTGGGAGAGTGGCGCTGGTGGGCCAGGTGGGGGCTGGCCAGCGCCGACATCACGCTGGACGAGAAGTCCTGCTTGCTGTCGATGGCGCTGAAGTCCATCTGCTCCAGAGTGGTGCTGGGGCTCAAGCCGCCACCAGAGGGCAGCAACGAACCGGTGGGAGTCAGGGCCAGGGAGCTCTGGGAGGTCACGCTGCTGGAGGAGGCGCTCACCACCTCCCCCACCGCGTAGCCGGCGTCCTTGGCCAGCTGCTGCTCGAAGGACGTGTCTTCCGTCTTGATGTTCTTAACGAGCGCGGCGTTGTAGCCGTAGCCGTTGTCGGTGAGCGGGGGCGAGCAGCGGGTGGCGCCGCTGCAGCTGCCGGTGGTGCCGGCCTCCGTCTTCAGGCCGCTACCGCCGTACGTCTGGCCCTGCTTGGGGTTGTTCAGGAAGCAATCGGGGTCGAAGTTCATGGTGGTCTCTGGAAGCTTGATGCTCCCCGACTCCAGGTTGCTGGACAGGACGAGCTCCTCGGACACGCTGGCCGCCGAAAGCATGGCGAGTCCCTCGCTGGAGCCCACGTCACCCAGGCTGACGCCCACAGAGCCCGGGAAGGCAAACTTGTGGCTGTCGGTGGACACCGCCAGCACCAGGCCGCCGGGGGCCGTGTCGGGGCCCAGGAGGTGAGCGGCGGGGTCGCTGGTCGGAGACATGCTGTAGACGGGATCCCCCGCGACCTCCGACATAAACACGGTGGCGGACTGCGAGAGGCTGGACATGACGGAAGCCACGTGGCCCATTCCGGTGACCGCGGGGCTGTCGGCCACATCCGGACCGCTGCTGATGGACACGGGCGAACTCTGGGTGGTGTCCGGCACCTCCACCTGGTTGGTGGAGGACACCTCCATGCTGTTCTGGTGGAGCAGAGCCGGTTTGGGGACCTTACCGTTCCTCTTCTCTCGGGCCGCCGACCCCCCGGGCACCTCGGCCGGCGCCCTGCTCGTCTTTCCCCCTCCATGGCCGGATTCGGTCTTGCCCTCGGAGATGTGGCTGCTCTGGACCTCAGAGTGGGTGCTGCTGTAGGAGCGCGGCTCCACCTTCGGGGAGATGATGCGGTGTTTGGCACTGTTACACTTGTGATGGAGACTGCTGCCAGCACCTACACACAGCAGACACGGAGGAAAACACACAAAGTTAAACACTCAGGAAACGCTTAGTTTCTTCCTAAGTAGGACCTCGGGAAACCCTGTGTACTTTACAGCAAACTATATAAATACACATGGATTTTATATATATATATATATATATGTAAACCATGTGGTCGTCTTTTGGACAACTGTCAAGTCAGCAGTCTTCCCCATGTTTGTTTAGCCTACAGACCTAGTCTGAGAGACCATTTAAAGGCCTTTGCAGGTGTTTTGAGTTAATCAGCTGATTAGAGTGTGGCATCAGGTGTCTTCAATATTGAACTTTTTCACAATATTCTAATTTTCTGAGATACTGAATTTGGGATTTTCATTAGTTGTCAGTTGTAATCAACAAAAAAGAAATTAACATTTGAAATTATATCAGTCTGTGTGTAATGAATGAATATAATACAAGTTTCACTTTTTAAATGGAATTACTGAAATAAATAAACTTTTTCATGATATTCTAATGTTATGACCAGCACCTGTGGGGTGATATATATATATATATACATATACACACACACACACACACACACACACACACACACACACACACACACAGGAGATCAAATTTAGAGAACAATGTAATGTATGAATACTTGATTTTTTCAGAAATAATGTAATCTACACTGATCAACATTTGAAGGATTTTTTGTAAGGGGTACAGCATGCCACTAGAACAGTGTTTTACAAAATAACCAAAGTATATCAATATGAAACCTTTATTTTGCAAAAAATGTGATGATCATAATTAGAGAACAGCAATGACTGTAGCA
>JAOXYF010000019.1:13117874-13128781 GCA_028565775.1 Sternarchorhynchus goeldii | reverse complement strand
CCTAAATCTTCTGCATGCCAGACCTGACGGCTGTCTTAATGAAGACATACGCTCCTGAGAGAGAGAGAGAGAGAGAGAGAGAGAGAGAGAGAGAGAGAGAGAGAGAGGGAGAGTGAGAGAGAGAGAGAGAGAGAGGGAGAGAGAGAGAAATAGAGAGACACAGAAGAAGAGAGGCTGGGAGAAACTGAGATGAGAAGGGCCAGTCATTACTGAAAATAGTCACCCTATCATTGTGGGTAATGTTTTTCCCTTTGTAGGCCACACATGTCCATATATGGAGAGGGGAGGTGTTTATCTGTAAGATTTCACATACTCACCAAATACAAGCAAATGATTGTATCACTGTAGTCGAGATGTTCATATTGACTTCAGAGATATTTAATATGATCCTAACAAATATCCTTCTGTTATTTCTCTTCTTCCTGACACGTTTCCTGGTCAAAAAACTTTAACTAAATCTAGTGAATCCTTTTAAGAGGTAATTTGATAAATCACACAACAGCAGTCATTAAAATGGAAACCCCACAGACAGAGAAACTGGTTTCCCTCAAATTACCTTTTGTTGTCCCTGCAATTTCCTCACACAGACCCTAAAAGTTTTTTTTTTTAATTTGTTTTGAACTTTTCCACTTGTTAAACCATCCCCAATTGCCCCCCCCCCTTCATGTGCACACTCATGCAGTAAATAGCTCCTTCACTTCCCAGCAAGTGAGAGAGACTGATAGTGGCTACAATTAATAGCTGCCTCTACGGATTAATTAAAAGCACAAAAGCAAAACAGGAAATGCACGGCTTTGGATAAAAGACTGCAAGGCCTGTGTGTGTGCGTGTGGGGGGGCAGTTACGGAGCTGAGTTACAGAGCTGAGCGCTCAGAGCTGAGTTACAGAACTGAACTCCTGGAGCTGAGTTACAGAGCTGAGTGATGGAGCTGAGCTCTCAGGGCTGAGTTACAGAGCCGAGCTCTAGGTGCTGAGTTACAGAGCTGCATCACTGAGCTGAGCCCTCGGAGCAGAGTTACAGAGCTGAGTTACGGAGCTGAGCTTCAGGTTTGAATGAAGAAAGAACAATGGAGGTGGGTGCGGTGAAAGTGCAAAACCTGGGAGAGGCTCTGTGCAGGAGCCCTGTTCTCAAGGGGCCAGGACAGAAGGTCGCATCCCAGGCAGGAGCAATCAGAAGCGGGACCGACGCAGCCAGCTTGGCCCCCGAAGGAAAAGCAGAGATGGAGCACTCTGCGCTTCCTCGCCGACACTCTGGAATCCGGATGTGGGGACAAAGGAATGATGCGTCCTCCGTTCCTGACTCACCCGGGATCTACTCCAGAAGCTGAGAGTAACGCTGTGGTCTGCCAGGATGGCAGAGTGACAGCACAATGGGACGTGGTGCTTCCGCACAGTACCATGCAGAGGCTCAATGCTCCGTGGGCCACGACAGCCCCAGATCAGTGCAGCTTTTCAGGGTTTTGTACTGGTATGACACACACCCACCCGCTGTAAGTGTGCACATATCTGCACCTGTGTGTGTGTGAAGATGAGTTTCATGCTCTCCTACTGCAGCGCTCTTGCCCCGTCAGCCCCTCTCAGACCGGCTGACGGGCTCATCCTTGCCGCCCTCGTCTTTGGAGAATCGGGGAGCGTTCGGAGGCCGCGCTGCTTTTGCAGGTCACATGGGCAGCGTTTGACCGTTAGGTGCGTCAGCCCCGTCGCACCTGTACCGTGTCGTAAGAACCTGCCGCTGAACCGGCACTGAACCGGCGCTGAACCGGCTCTGGCCCAGCCTGAGCTGTCCATCAAAGCCCGGAGTGTGTCAGATCCTCTTCAAACACCACGTTTCAAAATCGATTGAGGAAGCCCAGCCTGCACCAGAAGCTGGAGGAGAAGAAATCAGAGATTGCTAAAATCGCCGGACTGTTCTAACGGAGGCTGGCGCCAGGGGGCGCTCCATGCAGACGGCCCAACCGGAGACGCGAAAACAGCAGAAGAAGAGGAGACTGAAAGAAGGAGGGGTCAAGTGCTAAAAATGTGCAGGAGAAAGGAACACATTATGCACTCACCCTAAGAATGACAAGAATTATGACAGTGCGGAGCACTGACGGAGACACCCGGCCCAGTCACCTGAAGAAGCAGCGCATCATACTACCAGGCTATACTCCGCTGAACGACTGTACTGCATGGAACGGACCTTCAAAATGTTCCTCCTCGTCCTCTGAACTGATTTCCTCTATTAGTTTGCTAGACTTCCTCCTTGGCTCGGTGGTATTTACACCGTGTTCCCGGAGACGGTTTTATTTGCGGGAAGTTTCTCCGAGCGCTGGCACTCTCAACGAGCCTTTGTGTCCTTTTCCGTCGGCCACAGCTGGGTTCCGCGCATCAAAGCGAGGCGACGCGTAGATCAGCCGGACGTGAGACTCTGGAGCGTAGCAGTACAGGACACGCAGAACGGTGCAGGCTCGGATCAGACCTTGTGATTTAGACAGCAGCGATTGAACCCACGGCAAAACCTGTTGTGTAAAACTGTGGAGCAACACCGGAGTAGTTTGTGCAGGACTTTTATTTTGGAAGAGAGTAATAAGACCTACAGCAGAAAGCAGAGTGATACGCTCTCTGTATTGTTCTAACGAGGCTCTGTTTTTTTTTTACATTCTCACAGATGCACACTCACTTCCAACTGCAGGTGGTTGTGAACAGCTCTTTTTGTCATAAGTCGGAGGGAAACGAAGTGCAAACGGTCTTTCATGTTCAGAGATCCAGCACTGCATCAGACATGTTGCTATGACAGAATTATTGCACCCTCCTCCTTTAGACACAGAATCACACTGAAAACAGGCCACAGGCCAGGTGTGCTTCTGCCACTTAGCAAAAGAATCTGAGAAATGTTTTTAAAGAAAGTTTACAAATAAATAAATAAGGTTTTGAGTGAAAACATGAAGTGAGTATCAGCTAGAGAGCGGCCACATGTAGACAGCTCGCCAACACAGCTGGAGATATCGAACTCAAATACACACACACACACACACACTAGAGAGTGGCCACGTATGACAGCTCGCCAACACAGCTGGAGGTATCGAACACAAACATGAGAGTGGAAAGAGACACACTCAGTCTATCAACAGCATGTTCTGTGATCATTCACACACACACACACACACACACACACACACACACACACACACACACACACACATCCGTTCTCAGCTCACACTATAATAACAACATACACAACATTCACAGCACACACACACACACACACACACACACACACACTGCAGTCTGAACAGAGAATAATACAGATTTGCATTTGATATATATTATATCAATATATATATTACATATTTTATAAGGACCAACTGACTAACGATCAACACTGATCAGATACACACTGATGTCACTCAGTAGAAACAACTGCATTCTAATCTTCATTCATATGTGGTAGGATGTATATTCCACACCCAAATGTTTGTGGCTCCAGAAACACCAGTAACATTTGTTTAAAATAACATACAGTGACGGCAGAACACAGTCAAACAGATACAACACACAGATACAACACACACAGCACAACACATCACAACACACTCCACAAATGTTTTAAGATCATATTGCACTGGACATGAATAAATGATGCACAGATATATGCAAGTGTGATGTACACACAACCCGCAGTAATTAAACGGATGCCAGAACGTTCCGGAAAACCAGAGCAGGAGCATCATTCTGGCGGCCTCGAACAAGAAAAAAACCTGAAGACAAAAGGTGAAAAACGATATTTAGCGAGGCCTGCGTCTGAGCCTGAGTCCTCAGCTACACCATTACTGCCCGTTGTCAGGGGAACACACTCGCCGCGCCCAGGGAGAGACAGTCATTTTACTTCTCACCCACACATCCTCTCACGCCGCCTTTTCAGCAATTCTGACGCTTTTGCCGGTGGCGAATATTCAGCGCGTGTCTGGCAATGACTTATTTAACAGATACCACTTCCCCTTCTGTCAGCAGAAAGGAGCCTCTTTTAGGGAACAGAGAGCTGGGATGGAGCCAGCGTGGTGTGAAAAACCTAGGGTCCTCTGGAGACAAATGACGCCAGAGATAAAGAGCGGTGTTGGGTCTTGGGGGTGGGGTTGGGTGGTGGTGGTGGTGGTGGTGGGGGTCTTGGTTCTGTGGTGGTGGAGGGTCTTTTGCTGATCATTAATCACTGGTGACGGACCCGGTGCACAGTCTCGCAGGACCCCGGGACGCGGCCTCTGGCCGACGTCCTGTCAAGCCCGCGCTCCATCGATTACGAGCGCTCGGGTGTCCTGCTGGACGTCTCGGCAGGAAGCGGCCGGCCAACACGTCCCGTTGGACGACTGTCAAGCCGGAAACTCCCAGATGAACTGATTACTCACAAGTAACCGCTAAGCCCTTTAATGTGGACTAGAATAGAGAAATGCAAGCACATAATTGACAAATGTACCAATGGGGTCAAATCAAATTACAAGCTACAATTACGAACCGTAAGCCTTGTGAAATCGTTTCAGTAAATAACGTGACAGTAAGGTCAGCGATATTTCAAGCTCAGCATTAATGTAACTCGTTTTTGACTAGAGACTCGAAACCCCAGTCGGATACTACACACTCCGCTGTGCTATAGGTACTGGGAAACGGTGACCCAGAAAATAAGCCCCTTTTTCTTGTCCGTTAGGCTCAGTCTGGTCCGTACGAATCAGGCCTCGGTGTCCGCAGGGCTGTGCTCAATTCCGCTGGGGATGTGAACCACTGCAGCACGTGGAGGGGAAGCACCTGACGTTGTTACGGTCATTGCCTGAGGCCAGTCAGGAACCAGTCACCTCCACCAGCCCAGTTTCAATACGGACAGACAGCCATTCACAGCCCACTAACTGCCTCCGCTCCAGAGCTGGGGCCAAAGCTCCACGTTAATTACGTAACTTGCCCCATTATTGTGGTGCCACACACAGTAAATGTGTGCAGGGCAGTAGTGATGTGCTTTTTCCCTTCTCCCGAGCCATAATTTTTACAGAGCGTTTTTTTTTTTCTCTCGTGTTATTTTTGGTTCCGGAGCAAAGGCAGCAGGAGTTATGTCGGCGGGATCCTGCAGACGTCTCGGCCAAAGCGCGAGGCGTCCCGCAAGACGCCGCGCTGGCGTTCTCGTCAGGACCGCTTTGGCAGGCGAGTTAAAGCAGAAGGCTTTGCGAACCGCAGCGGTCCAGGGCGACTGTCGCCTGCCCCATCGGGAAGCCGTCAGTTCCGTGACGCCCGGTAGCAGTTATGGAACTGACGGGTTGGCTGAAGAGTTTTCTCCACCAGCATGCCTCTTGCTTAAAATGGAATTTTGGAGACATGGGGACAAAAGGTCTGTGAGAATCCCCCCGACGGTCCTCCCAGGATTCTGTACAGACCCGAGGCACTGGGGCAGGAATAGCAGCAGGGCTCCTATAAAGCATCCAGAAGTCCAGGCAGTGGGTAAGCTGTAGCACTGGAAGGAACTTGTTATTTCTCAAGCTTCTGTAACAAGCTGACTTTGAGACGAGCCTCGGAAAAGAGAACTTTAGCAATGAGAGCCCCCCCAACACACACACACACACACACACACACACACACACACTCTCCAAAACATGTTCCAGCGCATAAAACTACACCACGTTTGAGACCGAAGACCTTTTCGAAGTCATCCCTTTTCAAAGCCTCACGGATCTCAGGAAGGTTACGGCTCTGACATCGCTGGACGTCAGACCCTCGCTTTTCGGTTTGGGTCCCTGATCAGGACCGGCGCTGTGATGGGGAGGGTTTTCTCCTCGCCATGCTGCGGTAAAACGGCCTTAGCCGAGTTCGGCTGCATCAGCGGATGGCGAGCGCGGAGGCCGGAGACGTCGTCCTGACGCTGCGCTCCAGTTAAACGTACAGCTTCTGCGCATGGATCCACCATCTTGGCTCTCCGGCGTATTGCACTTGAGCACTAATAAGGTCAGTCGCCCCGTTCCTCTGCATCTTTAACCTCCCAGCCTCCCTGTGTCGGTGACTAATCACGGCCCTCGAGGCTGACTCCAGCGCTCGGTCAAAACGGGTCAAAACTTTCCAACAATTTTGAAACTTCAGAGGGAGGAAAAAAACTGAAGAAAGAAATGGTAAAGCATTTTTTGAAGCACTGCGCTCTGCTCCTGACAGGACCGGCTCTAGTTCTCTAGCTCTAGTTCTCTAACCTCCCAAGAACATCTGCTAACGACTGTATGAAGCTCCATGTGTGAAACGTCTTAAAACTCACGAATGTTTTTTTCCATCTCTTTTCTATGTGACAGAAAATAAAGGTCATGAATAGGAATGACATCAGCCTTAAGAAATGAATCAACCCTGGGTATCTTTGTGTCAACAAGCTGTGTTGTGATATACCGTTTGATTTGTAGCAAAACAAACAAACAAACAAACCTGAGAGGAAATTTCAGGCCCTTGGCTATCTGAGCCCTTGTTTGAGGACACCAATCCTTGTCTCAGACAAAATCTAAGATATTCATTAGCACAGTTTATTTCCGCTCGCTCTAGAATGTACCCACTTCCACGTAATTTACAGTAATGTTGTAAATCAGCTTCCATATGGAGCCGTAAGCTACTCTTTCTGAGGCTCCTCCCCTTTGCTTCAGTTAACCAATCAACAGAGCTAAGCTGGAGTCACGCGACCTCTGACGTGCGATTTGTGTCTACAGGGGTCCAAGGAGCTAACGGGCTCCTAGTGCCTGAAGTCTCTCCAATGTCTCTGTCCCCCCACATCTCTGAGTCCCCCCCCCCACGTCTCATGTCTCTGCGTCTCACGTGCTATCGCCTCACGAGACAGGCACAGCCGAGAGTGGTGAAGGCGGGCGCTAAATCTCACATTACCTTCAGCTCGTTAGCTTTGTTTGTTTACTGCTGAGGAGGAGGCCGATGACAGGAGCAGCCTAACCGAACAATAACAAACACCTGCAAACGATGACACAGTCCGCCTGCCACGCCGAATGATGTCACAGTCCGCCTGCTGCAGCGAACGACGACATAATCCTCATTAGCTCCTTCTTTTGAGTTTTCCGCTGTTCGTGGCCAGCACAAAGAGGCTCAAAATCCCATCGTCTCCCTGCCGTCTCCGTGGAGATCAGCAGAGCAGATGCCCGGCATCCCCGGGAATGACGGGAGAATATTATCCCAGATATTATCCTCGACCGGCTCTGAAGCGCAAACATGCGGTCAGAGCTTCTGCTGGGCTAGACTCAGCAAAGCTTGCTGATGTCATTTTTGCTCAGGAACGATCGGCTCACGCGGCCGCCGTGGGGCCTGCGGCTCTGCATCAACCTTGCGGGCGTAACTTCACAGCTCACGTGGAGGGCCCAGAATTAGGGACAACGTGGAAAAGAACCGGGATTCTAATGATATCCGCATATTTCAGAACCTTATTTGGACACACAGCAGCTCCCAAAGGCTTACAGCCTTGAAATACTCAATCCCTCATTATTTGAAACCGACACTCACTCCTCTTTGCTCTGATCGGAGAACCTGTGACTGGGGCGCAGGGCAAATCAACCTAAAACTCACGCACCCAAATCCGAATTTAGCTTGTTTGGGAAACGTGAGTGTTCTGATGTTTCGGTTGCCATAGGTGGAGAGGAGTTTCCATAGAAACCCAATTCCGTCGCAACACATCCATTCTCGTTACTGTGTTCAATGGCTGGTGCCTTCTGGTCAGATTTAGTGCCAAGGCTGTCCTCCTCCATGATACCATGATATGATGTGAGTGGGTGAGTGAGCACTCAGAGATAGAGGTAAGGCATTACAGTACCTGGAGCAAACCCAGTGCTCATTTGTGTGTGTGTATGTGTGTGTGTGTGTGTGTGTGTGCATGTGTGCATGAGGAATGAAATCACCACCTTTCACAGTTACGCTTCAACGCTGAGGAGGAAAGAGGAAGAGGGCATCAGTGCACCAATCAATATCCTTTAGAGTCTTGCCCCTCCCACACACACTCTCCTATGAGACGCTCTGTGCACCGTGATTGGATGCAAGGGCCTGTGCCACATGACCTTCCGCGTGGCCAGCGGGGACCCGCCCCCTCGCCCGCCTCGCCGAGACCAGGGCGCATCACATCCATCTCTGTCAACCGCCCGTAGCTTCTCCATTCATCAGCCAGAACAGCCGACAACAGTGCTGGAACATAGCGAGAGTGCACACACACACACACACACACACACACACACACACACACACACACACACACACACACACACGGGTGTGCATACACAAGCGCATATACACTCAAGCACTATACTCGCACACATACTCACATTGGAACCTAGCATCAGCGCCTACATCTGCAGCAGACCTTCAGAAACACCAGCGATTCCTCGAGCTGACGTCTTTATTCACCGCGTTTGTTTTGCTGCGGGCCACAGGGACAATGTTCGGATAATGATCATCTTAAAACACATTACCCAGATTAAAACAACCACGGTCCTTACACGTATATACACCACACTGTAAACAAGATGCCATCCAATCACCAGGATCACTAATGTAAACAAAACGGTCTGTAATCCGTCCAAACAGAGGCATTATACTGGGTTTTTGGTCTCCATGGGTAAACAGCAATCTGTCACCAGATGACACACAGCAGTGACACTCATAAGGTTTTGTGTGTCACCAGTCTACTGTAAACATGGCGAGAGAAATTACACAGCGAGACTTTGATAATCAGTCCAAACAAGATGGTTTGTTTAGACTTCGGTTGTTTAGACGATCCCATAAAAGCAGACAGATCAGTAGACTAAACTTGCAGTGCAACATATAATCGTCTAAGGGCACGTTCAAAAACCAACAAATCCAAAGATTTTCCGGTCCGTAGTTTGAGCGGCTCGGTAAACTGACCCTGTGAAACGAGGAGGCCTGCTGGAGCCCAGCGGATCCCCAGCACCGCACTCACCTGTCAGCCTGGGACCCGAGGGACAGGCAAGCGTGGCAGAAACGAGAAACCCAGTTCAAGGTCATTAGTATGAAGGCAGCAAGAAGCTCAAATGTCCATTTCTAACCCCACCCCCAAAACAAACAAACAAACACACCTAATTTCTCTCCAGGTTTTGCCGGTTGCCGGGAGCCCGAGGGGAGTACGGTACAGGCCCCTACCATCACTCTCGCCCTCGGACTGGAGTTTGAAGGGCAAAAGCTCCAAGTCCCCGCGGGCATCAGTTTGCCACTGTGTGCCATCAGAGTGTGGAGGGGCGGAGGGGACAGTCCTGATCACAGCCCAGGACACTGAGACCTTAATCAACGTACTCCCTGCTTCCTCAATTCCTGGCCAGTCACATTAAAATGCATGTTTTCCCCCGTAAGACGGCAAAAAATCCCAGAAAAGAAAACGCATTAATGTGCAGGTGGGCGGAGACAAGGGGACGTGCCTCAAATCTGAAATTGGCTATCGGGGCCCTGCTTTAGCTCCGCCTCCGACCTGCTAAGAAATCTCAGACAGGGACGGATCTCGTTGGAAGGCCTGCGAGACGCAGACCTGCTTCCCCAGACTCGCCGGCGTCTGTCTGCCCCCATGCGTCACCGTCTCTGTGTTCCACGGGGTTATTCCGAGCTCCATTCCGTGTCACGCCACTGTTCCTGGGAGCGGCAGGCGAAGGCGGGTGTTTATAGCAGCGCGGTGTTCTAAAACATGCCCTTCAGCTCACGCATACGAGCAGTGGTAAAGCGCCATTCCCTTATTTAATTAGCGACTGAAATGCAGCTGTGTGCGGGAGGGATTACGGCCTCCAGAGCCTGAGGCAGACGCACAAACCTTAATGTTTAAGGCCGTTCTGCGTGAGCAGAATGACTTGTGGTCTTTTCACGGTCCGAGCCGAGGCACAAAGGCAAGGCAATGGCGTCATTTAATGGCCATTAAAAAACAAACAGCGTGTCTGGTCTCCCTTTTGTGAACATCACAGCTCCCTATGTGTTTAATGTCCTTGAAAGGGGAAGTGGAAAGTGCTGAACAGACTCCCTCCTCTCCAGGACATTGTTTGATCACTGGTGGAGTGACATTTGGTTAATGAACAAAGGTGTCCATCCATCCTCCCCGGGGAGGAGAGAGGAGCCGCTCTGGAGCTGCTGGACGAGCAGGACGAGCATTGTGGTTAGGGGGTGGTGGGTGGGGGGGAGGTTGATTTCTCAAAACAAGGCTTCACATTAAGCTCTTTAACCCCCGCAGGGACAGGGCCGAAGCTTCCTTTCGAGCCTCTGATGGGTGACCACACTCCTAGCAAAGAGGAGCGTCCTAAAGGGGACTTTTATCAGAGGCTCGAGGCACCGGGGAGTGAAAGGAGGGACGGGAGGGAGTAGAGGATGAGGAGAGCAGGGAGAAACGGTGCTGGTGGCGGAGATGACAAACAGGACCTCCTGCACAGACAGGCATGCAGATCGAGGGTTGAGACCAGCCAAAAGCACAGCCTGCGAGGAACGTCGGCCTGTGAGGAACACAAAACCGACTGCTCACCTCACGAAGCACGGCCTCAAGGTTGAACACACCCGGCACTGACGCTGAGGAAGACGTCAGGAACACCACTGTAACAACAGCACGGGGCACCCCGCAAGGGCAAAATCTAATTTTTAGAAATCGCCCTTCAATGATCTGCAGGCCAACGGAGGCACAAAAGCTGATCTGTCCACACCTTCCAGCGGGAGGTCCCTGATCTCACGGCCCCTGGAGACTGGCACTGGGCTGTCATCCACGACTCAGCGCTCTTGCCTCCCCGGGTCCAGGAGGCGGCGTCCTATCGGCAAGTCGAGTATGTTGGACACCTCGAGTTCGCAAGGAGCGTGCCCCACTTCACCACGAGCCGAGGACCCCTGCCGAGCCGGGCTGTCTTTGAAGATGCCCATCATAAAGTTCTCAAGCTTTAAAAAAAACCATTTCACACAAA
>JAOXYF010000019.1:13101343-13117774 GCA_028565775.1 Sternarchorhynchus goeldii | reverse complement strand
GGACAACAAAAAAATGTCACCTGCTTCAAAAAAAAAAACCCCCCAAAAAAGAGAGGAAGCCCAAGCTTCCTGCATTAAAACACTCGCAGAGAAGCTTCAGTGAATCGTGGTACTCAGATGCACCCTTCAGAAGATAAATATCTGTGCACAACACAAAAGAGAGAGAGAGAGAAGCAGGAACAACAAAAACCTAGATGGAGCTGGATGTAGCGCTCCTCCACCCACGTCTCTGCCCACGCCTCCGCCCACGACCCGTGCTGCGTGCGCGGGTGCAGCGACCTCCCCGACCGCAGGCACGTCCTGCTCAAGAGAGTCGCGCCTGCTGCCCATTAAGTCCTGTGTAATTTGCAGTTAATTGAACTTTTTGGTTAAAATATTAAAGACTTTTTCTACGTCTGCAAGCCTTGGCAAAATAATAGGTTAACATTTTTACTGCGGTCCCACTCTGATTGCCATTTTTTTTCCTCCCCTCCCATGATTATTTGCAAGGAAATGAAGATTCGAAGCTTGAATGAGAATTAAAATCTAATCTGGAAGCTCCAGGCTGGTGTTCACTGATGAGCCAATGGTTATGCACCACTGACACCACCCTCCTCCCTGCCCCTATTACACCAAAAACACAAGCTCTCTTCTACTCTTTCTTCTCTCTCTTAACTTATCTATTTCCATTAGCCCTTAGTGGCCTCTTCTGCACCCACCTCGCGCTTCTTCCGCACCACCTCCCTCCGTTTCTCTCGCACCACCTCTCTCTGCTTTCTTGGACATACGAGGCACTGATTCTTTTTGTGCGTTTCCGTCAGTCATCCCAGCTGATTAATTCCGGAACATGGCTCCTTCCCCCCCGCCGCGTCCACGGAATCGTCGGAATTCCAGCAGAGTCTTTGCTCCCTTTCCAACATGCTCGTTTTGGAAAATAACTTCAGCCAAAACTCACGGCTGGAGATGGTTCTGGTTGTAACAGAAACACTGGGACTGTTCTGATCTTAACATGACCACTGGAAGAATTCTGGTTTTAAAATCTAACAATGAGATGGTTCTAGTTTTAACATGAATGCTGGATCCCATTAAACACTGGGACTGCTCTGGTTTTAATATGAACTCTGGGTCAGTTCTGCTATGGGACCTTGTCCTGCATGCTCAGTGCACACTTCCATGGCAAAATTCTACCCTATGCAGGGGTAGGAGAATCACAAGAGAACCTTAGGCAAACCACAGGAGAACCACAGGAAAACCTCAGGAGGACAACAGGACCAGCTGCTGACATACACAATTTGCATTTCACTCACTCAGCAGTGGTGTGCATGATATCAGCAGTGGTGCATCTGATGACAGCGGTGGTGTGTCTGATAACAGCGGTGGCGTGTCTGATAACAGCGGAGGCGTGTCTGATAACAGCGGTGGTGTGTCTGATAACAGCAGTGGTGGGTCTGATAACAGCGGTGGCGTGTCTGATCCCACCACCACTGCTGGCTGCTTATGTTCAGCTGGTGTGCTCAGCAGTCAGTCATTTAGCACTGCATCCACCACGTCTCAGAGGTAACACTGCATGGAGAATCCCAATAATCTGGTTAGCAGCGGTCAGTATCTGACAGATCATGTCAGGGTTGAGGGTTCCTGACAAACTGACCGTACCCTAATAGACTAACCGAATGTACATTTACAGCATCAAGCCGATGATCTTATTTGTGTGTATTTACAAGTATGAGAGCATCTGAGCTCCCTGGGTTGTTAGTACAGTAGTCAACCTGCTCTCATGTGAGCTACAGAAGCCCATTGTACACTGATAATTCTGTAATTATACACTTACAAGTCATTACTACATAACCATGGTCAGTATGTGTAGGTTCAGGGCAGGTGTTTATAATGAAGTGGGTGGTGAATGTCATTTTCTCCAGTGTCAGGGAGAGTCCAGCACTGGTGAAGTCAGCTATCATCAGTGAACTGCCCTGCACATCCTGCATCTCCGGCTTCATGAACCACATTTACATTCAAATCACGCTGCCCAAAAGAGCTTAATCTGATCATGCTGAAGATGTATGAATGGGAATTGATCAGGTCGGGTCAGTCAGGAAAACAGATGGTGACAACCCCCCAACCCCAACCCTCACACCGGCCGTCACCGTCACCTCCACCTACACCTCCACCTCCACCCCAGCCATAACCCGACAGTCAGGGAGGATCCTGTATACAATCCATGATGTTTAAAGCACAAGGTCTGTGCCCAGATCGATACATGCCAGAGGGGGTTAGCTTCACCCAAGAAGCCCTCCCTCTGGAGGGGAGGAGGGCAGGAGGGGAGGAGCCAGCTGTACATATGCACACAGATAAGATATTCAGCTCTGCCTCCGGTGGGAGAGGGCGTGGCCTTGTTAATCATTCATCAATATGCAGGTTGAGGGTGAGAGGTGGGTGGGAGTGAGGGAGACGGTGGGGTGCAGGTGTGGGTGGGGGCAGAGGTGGAGGCTACACATGATAGCAACATCACAGTGATTCAGTTAAGGAGCCACAGAGTGTTGCTTCAGAGCTTTGCAGTCTGTAGGCATACAGTGGTTGAAACTCAAAAATGTGAAATAGAGTTTGTTGTAAGCTTGATTTAACAGGTCTGTCATATGAACCTGTTGGAATAAGTCTTGCTCTGTGACACCCAAACCCAGAGAAATTGATTTGATTCGGTGACTGTGGCTGAGCACGTTAACATGCAAGAGTGAAGGTCTGATAATAATAACAAGAACAATAACAACAATAATAGTAATTATTATGTAAGATTGGACGAGTGCAAGGGTATAAGGTCGGATTACGACGTTGGTGGGGACATAAAAGTGGCCCACAGGGGCCCCAGGAAGTGGAAGCACTTTGTGTTTGTTCTGACTGCAATTTCTTTTCACCTAGAGCCATTATTTATAGATATGGTAGCCAGCACACTTATAAAGCGAGTTTTTCTTTTCTTTCTGTGTGTTCCTGAGAAATTAACTGCCCAATTTCGATAATGTTAACCATTATCAAAAATGGTTTGGATTTAGTCACTTGAATCGTGCCTCAAAGCTTCAGTACGCAGAGAAACAGCACAGCCAATCCCGTTAACGATATGGGTTAGGAAGGCGGGACTTGTGGCAGAAAACAAGATCTGTTAACCATTTGTGTAGCAAATATATTGACACGGACAGACAGTTATGATATAGACAATTCAGTACTCTGGGAATATCTGTAGGAACATGACCAATACTGTCCATACCCAATTCTACGCCTTTGTAAACATGTAAATCCATGTAAACATGTAAACTTGTAAACACATGTAACTAATTCATGGAAAGCAAGAGCTTGGTATGTAAAGTGCTCTTGTTACCAACAAAGGTGAGTGTTGTAGCTGTTACACACTTTGATAGCTCACTGACCTTTCTCACAAACGCTGTCAGCCATCTGTAGCATAATGTGACAACGTGGATCGAGATCACAACTACATTTCCCAGAATGCACCAGTGTAAATCTCACAGGGGCAGGTTTAATGTAGAGGCTCATTAACCTTGGGGAGTTGTTTTAAATGCCAATAGTTTTAGCTGACACTACAAAAGGGCTCCTGAAAAAAAGGATCTCTCCTCTCACTGCCGCATGCAAATTACTTTCTCAAAAGGAAATGACTTCCCATGGGTTGAATGTTATTAATCTAAATTCTCTGGTCGTCAAATTTGCTGTGCATTATAACATATATGAAACAGCTTACGATGTTTATATTGAATGACATTCCATTATGGGATAAAGGCATGTTGTTCTCGTCCTTAGTCTCGTGGTGTACATGAAGTGATAGCTTTCTTGAGCGGGAATTTGGCTCCACACACTGTATTTACTGCTGTGTTGTACAGACCTATTTTGGCAATGCCTCCTTGAATGAAGTTATGCTGACATGCATGTGTAAATTTATGCAGCCGTGTGTGTGTGAGTGTGTGTGTTATACAATTACAGTATATGGCCTTTGTAAATTGAATTACATACAGCATGACGAATAGAAAAGCCCGGACAAGCAAAAAGTGAGACGAAAACATACAAACGCACTTTTTATAACAAAGGATTCAGACTTTCAGTCTTTCCAACAGAGACGTTACGGCAAGGGAAACTGCAGTATTGCGTGAGGATGCGACGGTGGGCTGAGGGGGTGGGCGGAGACAAGGGACGCCCCGCCCCCCTTGCCCAGGCCTGCATCAGCATCGGCAGTAGGGTGTCTTAATTCGATCACAGTGGAGACACGACCAATTCAATTATGCATCACATGGCACAGCTGGCTGGGGGAACAAATCCAGCAGTAGCGAAGCCACCAATGAGGACTCGGCAAACTCCACCGACTCACAAGGCCTGATAGTGAATAATCAATAACCAAGGACGCTGAATAATCGATAAATGATGCTGCTCTGTATAAAACACTGATCCAAGATTTATGTGTATTAATAAATAAAGTCTTAGATAAATGTAGTGAGAAGAAAGTGGAGCAAGTTAGTGCTGACAGCTCAAACCTAATCAACAGGCATCCGTGTAGCGTAGCCAAGCGGCGACTGGTGGCAGGTTTTCATTATTCTCTCTAATCTTTGCTTTAGTGCTCATCACAGCGCCCAACTCCAGTGTGAGAAACCACTTCCTCAGGCAGCAGGAGGCCCCTGACACAGTAGGGGACAATGCAAAAATTTAAAGGCCCTCCTTCTTCCATTACTCACCAAGCCGTTTCTGTATTCGCCCCCCAGTGGGGAGTGTTTAGGGTGACCGATCACTACCCGAGAGACGTTTGTGAGGTAAAACCCCCCCACCCCAATCTCCACATTGGATTTGCAGGGGTGGTTTGGGGGGGGGGGGGTGGGGGGGGTTGCAGAGGTTCGTTATACCATACACGCCCCAGGGCAGTTGGAGCCAGAATTAAAACAGAGGAGAGCAATATTTCCAGAGCTGCGGTATCCCCTGTTTGTCTTGCAGACATTAGGCAGTGAGCGAAACTCACTGGTGCTCATGGGGTTCTTAATGAAGCATCCATTAACAACCCCAGGACAGTGGGCCTGAGAGGGTGGGGAGAGAGAGACACCTGTCTTTACTGGAGAGAGAGAGAGAGAGAGAGAGAGAGAGAGAGAGAGAGAGAGAGAGAGAGAGAAAGATCTGTCTTTATAGGATAGAGATAGACCTGTATATATAGGACAGAGATATACCTGTCTTTACTGACGTGAGAGACACCTGTCTTTATAGGAGAGAGTGAGCTATCTGTTTTTACAGGAGACACACCTGTCTTTATAGGAGAAAGAAACATGTATTTATAGGAGAGAGACAGAGAGAGAGAGAGAGACTCCTGTCATTCCATAACTCTTACTGTATGTATTCAGTGCATAGTGGTCAATTAGGACGTAATCCCTGAGGCAGTGAGCCGACTCTGGGTGAATTGTGGGTATTTTCACCCAGCCATGGCACACCAAAGTTGAGCTTGTCCTATTTCTAAGTTTATTTGCTTGGTGTTTTCTTGAAACAGATTCCCGTCACTTGGCCTATTACCAAGGAAACGTGCTGGATTTCCCTCTACGTGGGCGGGGTCTCATGTTGACACAGCATGATTCAGCACAAGGGAGAGAGTGCCTCGCTGAGCGAAAGTGCTGACTCAGCGTTTTTTTAGAAATGAAAAATCAAGAATCAAGGTGAAAGTCATAAAAAGAGCAAAAATGGTATGTCTGGCTTTTGACAGGAGTCTTTAAAAAGTTCCATAACACAACAGAACACTGCAGCAGGCAGTGAATTCTGTATATTTACATTTACACAGTTTTGTTTGTACAATCTGACATGGTAACATGGCGACTTGCATTTGCATGATGTACCTCACCACTGCAGCAAACTGCCCCCATCACCACCGCCTTCATCACCACCGCCCTCATCACCACCGCCCTCATCACCACCGCCCCCATCACCACCGCCTTCATCACCACCGCCCTCATCACCACCGCCCCCATCACCACCGCCCCCATCACCACCATCACTCTGTGAACCCCATCCACTTCTCTGCTGTTCCTGAACAGTGGCAGTGTGTCCCAACCACGGTCAGCCATGTGTCCTCCTCTCTGAGAAACACTCTGCCGGAAGACACACAGGGTCATAAATCTGCTGCTCGAGCTCGAGCTCTACTGCTCATTTGTTGGCCAGCCGTGTGTGAAAATGTTAATGATAGTCGTTATGATCTGGGAGACGCTCAACGCTCACACTGTCCACGCCTTTGTTGCTCACGCCCGTCTGCCTCGCCTTATCAATCCTCTGCTGCTGCTCTAATAATAGATGTAATCACTCGCATCACTACCTGGAGGGACTACGCAATATATTGTTTGATAATAGTTATCGCAATACCAACGCTCAGGTATCGAGAAAAAGCTGCAATATGTTAATCGTTTTTTTTTTGTGCCACCTCAGATATTTTCACTGCATAATACAACTAACAAACAAATTTAAGCACTAATCGATAATCAATAATAATTGTAATAATACAGAGCATTTCACTTTAACGGTCCACCACTTCACCAGCTAATATGTTGCACGGCAACAGCAAGAATATTAAAAATCTGACTGAAATTTTGTTCTCATCCACATCCATACCTTGTTGTCCAGTCATATTGTTCTTTCAGTACATTGCTGTATGGTTGATTCCTATTAGAACAGCGTGAGGGTGCTTAGCTCTTCCTTTCCTCATAGGCCCAGCCAATATATTAACCATGTAAAACCACGTGTGCCGACCGGCTCTTCCGTGCCCGTGTAAAACCACGTGCGCTGACCTATTCTTCCATGCCTGTGTAAAACCACGTGCGCCGACCTGCTCTTCCATGCCCGTGTAAAACCACGTGTGCTGACCCACGTCTCTTGGCAAGCGCCCATGACACTGTTTCATAATTCGATGTGTGGAAACGTAAGTGAGTCTGATGGGAACCTCTTTTCTCATCGCTCCTTTCATGTTCTTTGTAGGCTGTGGTTTCCAGAAACTCACTTTGATCTCCACCTTGGATTAGCTCTCAGCTGGGTTCATGGGCACTGAGGGACACACACACACACACACACACACAACACACACACACACACAAGCATACCCAAACGCAGTGCACAGGGCTGAGATACACACACACACACACACACGTCTTCTTTCTAAGCTCAACTCATAGAGCTTATTGTCGAGTGCCATAACAGGAGACACTGGGGAAAGAAACTTACTGAGAAACAGGCTGTTGGGCGCAGGATAAAGAACATAAAAGAAGAAAAACCCTTCCATAACCAAAGCAACAGCTTCAGCTAAACACTGGAATAATTACAGTGGCTGAACAGACCATGTGACATGGCATGACCATCAGGATCAGGAACACTAGCACACTCCAAACTTCCACTAACACTAACACACTCCAAACTTCCACTAACACTAACACACTCCAAACTTCCACTAACACTAGCACACTCCACACTTCCACTAACACTAGCACACTCCACACTTCCCCTAACACTAGCACACTCCACACTTCTTCTCATTCCTTTTGGTGGTTCTTTTCTCATTGCTGTCTCTCTTCTTATAGTCCTACAATTATTTCATTCTCTCTCTCTCTGTCTCTCTCTCTCTTTCTCTCTCTCTCTCTCTCTCTCTTTCTCTCTCTCTCTTTCTCTTTGTCTCTCTCTCTCTTTCTCTCTCTCCTATTGTTGTTCTTTTCTTTCATGGCCAACATATGTAGTACATATTGTAATTTCCTGCCTTATCCTCCTTTAACCTCATTCTCTTTCTTACTTCATCTCTCTCTCTTGTTCTCTCGTTCTCTCTCTATGTCTCTCTCTCTCTGTCTCTCTTTCTCTCTTGCTCACAGTGTTGACAAGGCTGACCCGAGGGTTTGCAGCCGTTCTAATTAAAGCTCTGGTACTGAACTATGTCGTGGCCTGATCCCTGGTGCTAAACCTTCTGCCTGATTTCAAACAAGCACATCTACGCAAAATACACACCATCGTGCCCCCCTTACACTGCTCACCATCAACAAACACCAGTCCTTCTGGAAAAAAAACAAACAAACTTTTAAACCCCTTTTGAATTTAACCGATACGATCATATTAGGTTATGCAAAAAATCTTGGAGATGTTGCCCTGATCCTGTGAACTTTTCCCCCAAAAGCTATGTACTTTTCTGCCCATCCTAAGATGATTGCAGTGCTAAATACCATTGCTGAAGCTGGGAATACCTTTGCTGAAGCTGGGAATACCTTTGCTGAAGCTGGGAAGCGATCCATATGTTTAAGGGGATCTTATTCTTCTCTTGCTGGGTGGGGTTAATTTTACACACTCTCTTTCTTTCCCCCACACCCACACACCCTCAACCCCACACACCTCCACACACCCTTAGACCCCCCCAGTCCCACATCCTGTGCACTTCCGTTGCTATTTTGTAACACTGTTTCCTCCAGGCAGCTCTCTGGTTACTCTGCTTCCAGCACACAAATGCATGCACACACATACAGTACAAACACAATAAAAAATACTATGTATACAAACACACACACACACACACACACACACCCACACACAAACATATTTTATATGTACACTTTCATATACATACTTGCAACATTACACACACTGTCTCTTTCTCACATCAGAGATATTAATACACTGCATACACACACAATACTATGTATATACACACACTCTCACACAAACACACACACACACCTGAGTGTTCCTCTACTCCTAGTGAGTGCTTAATAGATCAACAGAGAAATCTCTTTCCCTATAACCCATAGTGAGTGTATGTGTGTGTGTGTGTGTGTGTGTGTGTGTGTGTGTTGGGGGTTGATATGTGCTAAAAAGAGGCATGCGATGAGATTCAGACACTAACCCCTCATTGGCGGAGCAGAGACTAAGAGGGAGAGAGAGAGAGAGAGACAGAGAGCGGGAGAGGGGGGAGAGAGTTAGAGGGAGAGAGAGAGGGGGAGAGAGAGAGAGAAAGCGTCTCACGATGCTTTTCTGCCTTTTAACAGCCACTCCTCTCCTCTCTTCTCCTCTCTTCTCTTCTTTTCTCTTCTCTTCTCTTCTCCTCTCCTCTCCTCTCCTCAGTGCTGCTGATGCCGTTATTGTTGTTGTTTGTGATGGGTGTGCTCCTCCACCCCCAAGCCCCTGTGTGCTAATGAGTTTTCCCTTTCTCCAGATGCGCTGTGCCTGTGTCTGTGTGTGTGTGTGTGTGTGTGTGTGTGTATGTGTGAGGGAGTGCTCCTTTTCATATGCATCAAAACGGTTGTTGTGTTTGTGGTGTGAAATGATTTGGCATTCCATCAGTGGGTCGGCGTCTCCCCCTGCTCCTGCGTCTCCTCCTGCTCCGGCGCCTCCTCCTGCTCCAGCATCTCCTCCTCCCACATCAACTCCTGCTCACACGTCTCCCCCTGCACCAGCTTCTCCCCCTACTAAAACATCTCCTTCTGCTAAAATGTTTCCTCCTCCTCCAGCACCTCCCCCTGTTCCAGCATCTCCTCGTGCTCCCACCGCACACGCAGCTCCTCCGTGACAGCTCGGAGAAGCCCCATCAAACATGCTCTTCTCATTCATCTTCCTGTCATTACCATATTTTAATTATGTTTTTTTTTCTCTCTTTCAAAGAGAGCCACAGAATTATAAGAATAAACTGTGAGAAAAAATATAAATAAATGAAATAATAAACGAACAAATAAATAAATAATAAAATGGGTGGGAATGCTGGGCAGGAATTCTGGGAAGTAGTGCTTGCTGAGAATGCTGAGAGGGAATGCCAGGTGGAAATGCTGGTCATGAATGCTGGGTGGGAATACTGGGTGGGAATACTGGGTGGGAATGCTGGGTGGGAATGCTGGGCATGAATGCTGGGTGGGAATGCTGGGTAGAAATGCTGAGGGAGAATGCTGGGCAGGAATGCTGGGTAGGAATGCCGCTAGAGTCTGGTTGTGCTGTCCCCTCTCCCCCTCGGGGTTGTAACCCAGGAAACGGCTGGGAGGGCCATGCAGATCCAGTAAGGGCTGTGTTCAACGCTCTGATGCGTCCCGTCCGTGAAGATTCCCAGGACAAGGGCTGGTTCCCCTCACAGCAACACTGCCTGCCAGCCTGAAATGCCAAGCCACGGAGACATCAGTGGGAGTGCACAGAAATAGAGGCCTGACTGTGAATCACAGTGCTGGAACCAATCAGAAGCTGCCAGGCAGTGCCTGGTTGAGCTACCAGCTTAAGCATGGTGAGAGAGAGAGAGAGAGAGAGAGAGAGAGAGAGAGAGAGAGAGAAAGGTCAAAGGAGAGTTATAATCAGAGGGGTGATTCAGAGATGATTCACCTCATGGAAACACCCTGTTAATACAGAGAAGAGCAGGCCAAGCCTTGTCAGAGAGATGCTGCGGAAACACTGTGCCGGCTAATTAGGTCGGAATGACGGACAAGGATGGAGGAATACGAATGGATGCAAACACCACCCAGTGTTCTTCACACAGCCACGCCACTATAAACAATTCCAGCATGGGGAGCTCTGACCACTGGCCTCCTGCTGCTTGACAGGAGAGCCTTTGTTTACAAACATTTCTGTATACATGTAAACAAGCCCATTATCCTCAACTCTCAGGATTACTATTATTTGTAGTTCAATATCCTTAACATAATATTTACAATATTCATGATGTTTATTACCATAAAATGATTTACATTTCTCAGTTATACACACACAAGTGATGTTTATAACTGTGCAAACTTTCTATAGCCTTTCCTTTAACCTTGTAGTCCAAAGAAAAATTAAATCCAAAGGAAAAAAAAAATACTGAAAATACTGAAATAAACTACTGGTTTCAGACCAGTTTATTATTGCCACACTTCGATATTGTTTGCCTTTATTATATTTTCTCTGAACCACCTGGAGATAAACACATTCCCAACTGTCGTGACTTATTATAATACACACACAAAAAACAAAACAACCCAAAACAAACAAACAAACAAAAACAATAAATCAAAAATAAGAAGAAACAGCGGATCAAAGCGGCCCACTGTGCTGTGTTTTTGGTGTCGGTGCTGGCAGTGCGTTATCAGCTTGCGTGAAGCTTTTAGTCGATTACATTCGCACTAGACGAGCTGGGAGGAAAGAGCTCTGATGCTAATGTACACACTCACGCCTCTGTTCACGGAGAGACATGTCTGGCACAGTGGCTAAATTACCAGGGATTCCTCCATGAGTGGATGGACTTCTCTCTCTCTCTCTCTCTCTCTCTCTCTCTCTCTCCCTCTCTCTCACTTCTCTTTCTCTGTTTCCCTGTCTCCCTGGTTTCCTCCCTCTCTCTTCCTCTGGGTTGCTCACTCTATCTCTTCCTTTCCACTGTCTTATTCTCTCACTTTCTCTCTCTCTCTCTCTCTCTCTCTCTCTCTCTCTCTCTCTCTCTCTCTCTCCAGCCATCAGTCAGGAGACATCTGCTTTTGCTCTCTCTCTACTGCCACCACTCTCTCCTGTCCGCGCGAGAGAAAAAAAGCGGTCAGTCGGATGTTTGTGTGTACCCCTTTTTTTTGACCGTGATGAGTCAGGCTCGGGTAAGTTTGGCCCACAAACACACTCCTGATGGCATTTTCCGGCAGCGCAGAAAAACACTGAGCCAAGTGACGCGTTTCACGAGCATGCTGATCGCGGTCACCGCGTCACACCGGATGCTGCGGTGTAACGCCTGAACCCACAGCGTCACTCCGGAACCCACGGCGTCACTCCGGAACCTACACCCTCATTCCGGAAGCCACAGCGTCACTCCGGAACCCACAGCGTCACTCCGGAACCTACGCATCATTCCGGAACCCACAGCGTCACTCCGGAACCTACGCATCATTCCGGAACCCACAGCGTCACTCCGTCACTCCAGAACCCACCACAGAAACACATAACGTGAACATCCACTCGGAGCTGTGACACGGACATCCACCCCACACGGCTGCTTCAGACACTGAGGCCCTGAGTCCCTGAGTCTGTTTGTTTTGTATCCCCTCCCCTTAAAAAATTGGATTTCTTGGTTCTCTACTGAATCTCCCTTGTTGGCGGTGATGGCTGCGGTGAGGTGTGATTCAGGTGCTTACTCAGGAAGGCCCTAATGTGCGATAGCACAGACGCTTCGCCTCTGCCACCAGCCCAAGCTTTTTCAGCATTCTTTCAAAACCACGCTCCAGTCAACACTGATTAAAGCAGGAGCGACTGCTTCACTGCTGGAAAGCAAACCACAAGTAAAAAAAAAAGAGAGAGAATGCGACCTGAAAAAAAAAAACCCACAAAGCTGCACTTAAAAACAAACAAACAAACAAGTACAGGCATCTGCTCTGATTAGATTAGTTGTGTTACTTTCATTTTTGCAGTGGGTTAAGCTTTACCCTTCTCAGATACGCCTCAGATGTTCATTTTGTCTGTGTTTGCGAGGAAAATAACATTCTGTTATTGTGTTTGGCAGAGAGAATAAAAGAAAAATATGAGTAAAATGGGAAAAAGAGATAGAGATACAAAGAGAGAGAGAGAGAATAAAAGAGACAGAGTGAAAGCGTGCTCTGTCCCAGTGAGGGGCAGGAGAGGGTGCCAGTCAGAAGGCGCTGTAGGTCCACTGGGGCGGGCAGCACCGCAGCGCTGAATGTGATGGCAAGGACACTCCATTCTACCAAACAATAATCAAACAACAGGGGACTCACTCGACCTGACTACAGCAGAACACACACACAGACACACACACACTCACACACACACACACACACACACACGCACACACACACACACACACACACACACACATACACACACTAACACACATACACACACAGACACACACATACACACACACACACACACACTCACACACACTCACACACACACACACTCTCACATACACACACACACACACACTCACACACACACACTCACTCACACACACACACACACAACCATACACAGACATGCACAAACACACATGCACAAACAAACACACACACACACACATACACACACACACATCAATACGCATACACACATACAACCACACACACACACACACTCACATATGCACAGGCACGCACCCTTGCATGGACACACATACATGCATATGCATGCACACACACACATTCATACACACGTGCATGCATACCCTCTTATGTACACACACACACACACACACACACACAACACACACAAAGACGCAGGTAGCAGCAAAAACCTCTCTGGGCTAGAATGTAACAATGGAGGTGAAATGAACCATGTTACTGCCCAGCTGTAACATAAGAACAAAGATGTCTGTCCTTACAGCCCTGTTGCCTTAATGTAAACAGTGATACATAACAAATCGATCTTTTTCAAAAAGAACAAAGGGTTTGGGGCGGGGAGGGAGGGGGGGCTGACATCTGCTGTGCATGTCAATAGAAGTGTTTGAGTGGTGCCAGACCTCAGGCAGGGCCCTGCTAGCACAGAAAGGAAAAGCAAATGAATGGAGGTCAGTGTGGCAGGGGCCAGTACACAACAGACTAATGAGAACCCTGGGAAGCTGCCGGTCACTACGGAGACCAGCCGGAACTGTGGGATGGGAAAAATATTCAATTAACATTGTCTCGGATTTGGACTGAACAACTAGGGGTTATCTGGCAAGCATGATACAGACTTGTGTGTGTGTGTGTGTGTGTGTTTATCTGTCAGTCTGCCTGTCTGAAGCCCAGAGTGCAATTTCTTGGAGTCTTATCACAGACACCTGATGTGAGTCCATCCCAGGTGAATG
Organism: Sternarchorhynchus goeldii; assembly: GCA_028565775.1. Taxonomy (NCBI): domain Eukaryota; kingdom Metazoa; phylum Chordata; class Actinopteri; order Gymnotiformes; family Apteronotidae; genus Sternarchorhynchus; species Sternarchorhynchus goeldii. Next base: position 13,104,027 of record JAOXYF010000019.1, on the reverse strand, counting down.
GAGGCCCCATTATCCAGTCTAAGGTTCACACTGGTGGGAATAAAAGCACAGTGTCTTACCTGGAGCCGTGAGCAGGCAGGCAGGTGGGCAGTAGAGGGCGTGTCAGAGCCAGGAACATGTGGAGACAAAACAAACCGGAGAACGGCACAGTTAGCTAAGGCCATCATAAAGGAAGAGGGCGGAGCTTATCGCATTAGCCGAGTTCCAGGGTACCTGCCTCTCCACACCCACATGCAAATGAGAGGCGGAGCAGCCAGCAGGGCAAGAGCCACAGTCAGGCCCTCGATTGGACGGTGCGGTGTGTCACTCTCAGACACGCACAAAACGAGAAGGGGGGGTGGGGCGGTTCAGAGGGGGCGGGGCTCGATCAGAAACAAACACTGCACATGGAACTTTGTCTCCACAGCACAAGCGCATATGTGAGCACAGTGTGAGGTGCTGCTCTGTACGAGAGATACAGCTTCCACAACGAGGCTTTGCTTCATCTTTTTCGTCTTCAGGCGCTATATAAAGCCTCCCTCCTCGTTCTCTCTTTCTATGAATGTAACATGTAGGGCAGTCCTTTTCTTTCCTTTTTTTTCCCGTTTTCCCCGAGCGTTTTCAGAGTGCTCTGCTGCGCCCACGCGCTCAAAATAGCCGCACACCGGGTCCCCAACCACGGGCGGATGAGCACTTCCAGCCCCTCCCACTCTCCGTGCTGATGGCAAGCCCGGGTAAAAGAATCTGCGGAAAACTTGCTCCGCAGCAGTCGGCTGGTTACTGGACGCTTCGATCCCTAGTTTGCGATCCCTAGTTTTCGACCCCTAGTTTCAAGCCCCTTGTTTAGGTTCTTCATTTTGGCCCTACCATTAATTTTTAACGTAATGTCTGCCATGGGTGAGACCCCAGCGTAACCCAGGGCAACCTCCCGTCATCCCGGGTTGACCTGGTGTGACCCCATTTGACCCAGTGCACTATGTAGTGAAGCCTTACTAGTGTCTCTCACTTGATCCATCCAGACAGAGGTGAGGGCCCGGGTTACAGCAGAGACCCAGAGACTGGCTTCTCTGCTCCAGTCATTGCCACTACATGGCCAGAATGTGACCCGATGAATAAATGAATGAATTAAGCTGGAGGTTAGTCAGCCAGAGTTCCTAAAACATCTGCAAAGCTTGGTGCTTCTCTGGCCACTACACATACATACATACACACACACACACACACACAGACAGATACAAAGGTATGCACAGGAGTGACTTAGACCATTAAAAAGGATTCTTGGCCTACTTCTGGCCATTTGCAATTCAAGAGTCCAGAAATCTTTTGGTTGGAGAAAAGATCTAACACACCATGAAAGACAGCTGGAAAGAAAGATACAGGTCAGAGAAAAACAGAGAGAGAAAGAGCTTGTGTGAACTGAGTGTGTGTGTGTGTGTGTTGGGGGGGGGTTGTGTGAGTGTGTATGGGTGTGTATGTGAGTGTGTGGGTTTGTGTGGGTGTGCCTGGGTTTGTGTGGGTGTGTATATGTGGGTGTGGGTTTGTGTGAGTTTGTGTGGGTGTGCTGGGGTTTGTGTGGGTGTGTGTGGGTTTTTGTGGGTGTGTATGTGTGTGTGTGGGTTTGTGTGAGTTTGTGTGGGTGTGCCGGGGTTTGTGTGGGTGTGTGTGTGTTTGTGAGTGTGTGTGGGTTTGTATATGCACGTGTAGGTTTGTGTGGGTTTGCGTGAGTGTGTATGGATGTGTATGTGTGCGTGTTGGTTTGTGCGGGTGTGTGTGGGTTTGTATGGGAGTGTATGTGTGTGTGTGTGTGTGTGTGTGTGTGTGTGTGTGGGTGTGTGTGTATGTGTGGGTTTGTTTGGGTGTGTATGTGTGTGTGGGTTTGTGTGTGTGTAGGGAATGGAAACAGAGAGAAAAAAGGAGAGAGAAAGAAAGAGAGTAAGAGAGAGAAGCAGTTCTCCTGACCCTCCCTTGTACCAGAGTGGAATCCTCATTCTCTGTTCACCTCAGTACTGATGTTTCATTTCACTCCGCTGCCCTCCCTCCTCTGAGCGAGAGAGAGAGAAGAGACTACAGAAGAGACTAGAGAGAGAGAAGAGACTACAGAAGAGACTAGAGAGAGAGAAGAGACTAGAGAAGAGAAGAGACTAGAGAGAGAGAAGAGACTAGAGAAGAGACTAGAGAAGAGAAGAGACTAGAGAGAGAGAAGAGACTAGAGAAGAGGAGACTAGAGATGAGAAGAGACTAGAGAGAGAGAAGAGACTAGAGAGAGAGAAGAGACTAGAGATGAGAAGAGACTAGAGAAGAGAAGAGACTAGAGATGAGAAGAGACTAGAGAGAGAGAAGAGACTAGAGAAGAGAAGAGACTAGAGAGAGAGAAGAGACTAGAGAAGAGAAGAGACTAGAGATGAGAAGAGACTAGAGATGAGAAGAGACTAGAGAGAGAGAAGAGACTAGAGAAGAGAAGAGACTAGCACTCCAGCGAAACAGGGCATCCTCATCATCAGAAAGAGGGATTTCCATTTCACAGCCTTATCAGCGCAGACTCTGTGTTACACTACAGTCCTTCAGTCCTTCAGCACGAGTGAAAAGACACCCCAACACCCAGCCCAACACTCACCAATACACACCCCTCACCCCAACACCCAGCCCAACACTCACCAATACACACCCCTCACCCCAACACCCAGCCCAACACTCACCAATACACA
>JAOXYF010000019.1:13075366-13093457 GCA_028565775.1 Sternarchorhynchus goeldii | reverse complement strand
GGGGTTGGAATGCGCCATCTCAGGAAGGTGGGGGGGGGGTGTTGTTGGAGGCGGCAGGCACTCGGGGTGTGTTGTCGGGTTTCAATAATGCTCTGTGCGTGAGAAAACCCAGAGCACATCAGCTGTTTATGAGAACCCAGCTCTCTTGAGTGACTCACTCCTCCTCTCACACCTCAGAAAAAAAAAAAAAAAACTCTAGTCTTCAGGCTTCATATTTAATCCCCCGCCCCTCCCCCGCAGCCCTGTGTAATCATAAATCTAAGTCACAGCACACAGTGGGTCGACACCACTAATTGATATTGCTTCCACTGCAGTGCAAAGCTCATCTTGGCAGGGTGCTCCATGGCCAGGCATATTGCAATCCAGCTCCGCCCACACACCACACCCCACACCCCCGTTTCGCGCAGGAGTCGCTGGAACTTTCCCACCCAACAGACAGCCCAGGAAGACACCTGAGCGGCAGGTCGTTCTCACACTTACCTAAACGCCCCCTCCGATGAGTCAGGACGACATCTCTGTCCTGCATGGTTCTAATACTGGAGACGCGTCCACATGAAGTAGGCCAGAACGCCAGAATCTCTGGACTCGGCCAGTAAGGATCACGCCTTTTGATGTTTTTCGGGAAGCCGTTCTGTTCCAGGCGCTCCCCCGCGCTGACGTCAGCGTGGAGCCACTGGCTCCCTTCCCTGCTTCCATTTTGATTTAGGCATAAAAAATGTAAAAATCGACAGTAGGGGAGTTGGTGGAGACGGGAAGGGAGGGCGGAGGTGTGGAGCTCCAGCAGCCTGTTAGGATGCCCTGTTCTCCCAGAGGTGGAGAAGGGGGCGGAGGATGGAGGTGCGTGTCAGCCATGGTACCTTTTCTGGAAGAAGCCTCTTCCAAGCCTGTCATCTCTTGGCCTGTATAATGGTCTTCTGGTGGGCGCTCGGTGCCTCAGGGTGGTAAGTGAGAGAGATGGAGGTGAAGGGTGGTGCAGGAAGACTGCAGCTGGTTTCATTGGGAGTGCAGCCCAGGATCTCGTGCCCAGGCATCCTGGCACAAATCAAGCCATGTGTGCCCCAATTACCTCATGGTCAACCCTACACTGTGTGCCACTCCTCCCACTGAGCGCTAACGGCAGTACCTGCTTCCCCCAGCCTCCCGCCACACTGGGGCACTGTGTGTGTGTGTGTGTGTGTGTGTATGTATGGACATATGGGGTATATTCCAACACCCCCCCCCCCCCCCACACACACACATCACGATTCCTCAAGCTCCACATCAGCTTGGGGAGTTATTTAAAGAAAGGTGGGCAGAGAGGGATTTTGGTGTGCAGTGGTGATGTGTACAGCAGGGGGAGGGGCTGGGGGCGGATCTGAGAGGCAGAACCAATCGCTTGACAGAACCAGTCCCCTGCGCCACTCTGAAACAACAAGCTGTGCAGGAGCACAGAGGTGAACGCTGGGTGCCATGCAGGATTCAGAGACCCCCGTGCTCACAGTTTTGAGAACATCACACTAAGATTAGCAGTCAGCGCTGACGAAAAAAGATGTACACTTGTTTTTGCACTGGTGCCAGATGTTTATGCAACAGTATTAAGTGAATTAGGAAATTCGTCAGTCAACAATTTAATACCAAAAAAAGAGGCGCTTCCTTCCCATGATACCTAGGATATTTTTTTAACGTCTACCCTTGAGTACTACACATGCTGTATTGTTTAGAGATGCAGGGGGATATTTGGAGTTTATATGTGGAAAATACAGCAAGGTTTAAGTCCACTGACTGATCTCTATGGTTTGTTCCATTTTAGTGCAGAGCACAGAGGCTCTCAGCATAAATGCATCATAAATGGAAATCTAAACAACCCTCAAGGTCTGGTCCACTCCCAACACCAACCAGACTGCCCCCAAGGCCTGGTGCACCCCAAGACCAACCAGTGGGCCCCACAAGGCCTGGTCTACCCCCACCACAACCAGACAGTCCCCAAGGCATAGCCCATCCACACCTCCATCCCAGCCTGACAGTACCCAAGGCCTTGTCCACCCCTACACCAGCCAGACAGCCCACAAGGTCTGGTCCATCCCTACTTCCATCTTAGCCCAACAACCTCCAAGGCCTTGTCCACCCCATACACCAGCCAGACAGGCCCTGAGGCCTGGTCCACTCCCACCCCAGCCAGACAGCCCCCAAGGCCTGGTCTACCTCCACCCCTGTCGCAGCCCAACAGCCTCCAAGGCCTAGCCCACCACTACAACAGCTAGATAGCTCCCCAAAAGCCTGGTCCTCCCCAATCCCAGTCAGACTGACTGACTTTGTCAAATTCTGTGTGTGTAGATGGTAGATAACTGGGTGTCTGCCTGAACATTCATGTGCAACATATGGAAAACAGCAGAACTTGCGTCATGTCTGTGTACAGACTGAGAAGATTTACTTACAATCGAAAACCACTAAACTCAACCACCCCCCACCCACTCCCTCCCCATTCAGGCCTGCCAAAAATAAACAGTGTGCACATCTTTTAATAGCTCTGACACAGAAATGCTGGTACCATAATGTCGTCTTAAATGTTTATATCCATGTCGGCAATTAAAAATGGCCTCCCCCTCACCACCTTCTCTCACAGCGCATGTTCTCTTACATCCCTGTATCACCTTCTGCACTGTTCCCTTACTGATACTTTAATGGTGCAGATGTTGAACATCATGCAAATCTGACTGAAGAACAGGAATCTGGTGGATGGTAGATTTAACCCAGCGAGGCCCTTACCGAGAATAAAAGCACAAATCATTTTTAGTTTTATATTTCCAGTGTTGGACTAATTGTGTTATCACAAGCAATAACCACCCACAGCACACAAAAAAGAAAAAAACTATTTTTAGTGGAGCAGTTGAGAAGTAAAAAATCCAGAGCTTTTACTAAATTGATCTTGGCGTTTGTTGTATCATATTATAATAAATATTATAGGCTTATTATATAAGGACTTTAAAAGTGCAACAGCTACAGGGCTTTTTATAAAACCTTGTCAATAATTTCTTTCAGCAATGTGAATTTTGCAGTATATGTGAAACAAAATGGAAAAGAAGACAACAAACAAAAAACCCAAATGAAAACAATCTACCTGCCGATTTTAACACTGAGGTAATCAGCTGCACTTTATTTGTGAGAGACCTGCATGAGTTGCACACTGTGGTGGTCTTTAGGTTCACAGTACGAGGAGATGCCCCAAACACCCAGCTGATGTGGCACTGCGTGAGACCTGTGCGAGTTTTACCAACTCATGAAGAGACTGTGATTGAACCCACGGTACGAGAAGACTTTGGTTTGTGGTACAAACAGTACGGCCCCAAAACGCCCAGATCATGCAGTACCGCCCAAAATAACCTCAAAGAACCCCAAAAAACCCCACATTTAGCCCTTCTTTACCTTCCCCATCCCTGACTGTCCTCTTCAACCAATGAAGTACGTCCCAGCCAACATGTTAAAGCAAAACAAAGCTTCAGTGTAATTTGTTTAAAGAAGAAGAAAAAAAAATCATTTTACAAATAAAAAGCTATTTTGCAAGGAAAGAGCCTTTTTAACACCCTAGTGCCTTTTGACTAAGGAACTGCCATCAAAACAGACGCATGTCTCTAATTTTCATTCATATATTCCTTCCACTTCTGCTTTGTTTAATGAAAGCAGGTCAGAGCGAGGCGTTATCAGAACCCTGCTTCACAGTGGTCGGCGAGCTCCTACGTCAGCTTGGTGGAGGTGCTGAGTACGCACCACCGTGATATTTTGGGTAAGGCCTGTGAAATTAGATCAACACACTACAGACTGCAAACTCCGAGCTTTAAGCACATGTTGAGGGAGGTTTGACTTGACTCACACCCCTGCACATAACGCATATATACCATCCTTGAAAAGTAAAAGAGGACTCTTAATTTCAAGCTTGCTTCATTTTTCAAATTTAGAGTTCGAGATTGTTTAATAAAAAGAGAAAAGAATATGTGCAGGAAAAGCTAGCTAGGTAATCTTTCTACATCCCTATAACTTTCTACTCAATTGTTCTAGGTTAGCAAGTCAAATTTTTTGGATATTTTATAAAAACACATGCAAGTGACAAGAGTGTGTCTGCATATCCTAAACACACAAACAAACAAACAAACAAACAAACAACAAAACAAACAACAGATGGCTCAGATCCACTGTGGTCCACATGGACTATGGTGTGTACTTATGAATTCATGGATTCATGGATTTACAGATTCATAGATTCCTGCAACCAAGACCTTCCCTGTAGGCCGTTCCAGTATGAAGTTCCGGAATGGTGTTCTACAATGTTTACTGAAGCTGCCATGGGAAAAGAGACTCTGAATGTCTCTGAAGGTATCGGACTGATGGATGCCCAAGGCTCACTTCCCTGACCCCGCACCCCCACCACCCTCACCTTTTCCTGGAATGGGAGACCCACCCCACTCAGACTGCCAATCAGGGAAAAGCGGACGACAGCTGCCCGTAATTAATCTGCGTGGCGGGTCGAGAAGCGCGAGCCCGGCGCCGGAGAAACGGCAGACGGCATTTATGACTTTTTCATGGGAGGACTCATGTATAATGGACGCCCGGCAAGAGGAAGATGAGTGAGTAAATGGACAGACAGAGAGAAGCTCGTTAGTGGGGCAGTTTGACTGCTGCCACTAACACCGTGGCTTCCAGACCTCATTTAACAATTCATGCAAAGGGCTTTTTTGCTTTCAGTTTGATCGTTTTATTAGAGCAGCACAGTGTGGACTTGGCTTTTTGGGTTCTCTGGGCCACCGTCTTTCTTACTGGCTTGACACCTTTCAGGACCCACATTCTTGGGCCAAAATCCCAAGACAGACGGCTATAAATGTCCACGTTCGCAGGAAACAGCTGCTATTGTGGACCACGTGGACGGGGAAGTGACCTCCAGCACATGGCTAGGGTCAGCTGTTCCCTGGATACAGAGCAGACTTCAGCGTTTCCATAACAACACTGCGTTGCCATGAACACCTTGTGAGCAGCTAATTAGGTGCACTTGTTTAGTTCCATAATGACTTCATTCTGGGTTATTTTCGAAATGCAATATTTTCATAATTACATGTCACTAATTTTAGCCTATAAATTCACAAACATCACATTCTGAAGCACCTCCTCTGTACCTGTCTATTTTGCCTAATTAAACAGTATGCAAATGTGACACAGTAATTAGCGAAGGCGCCCAAGCCCAACTGAGTAACACAACAATGAGACCCCAGAGGCGATCATGTCCTTTTGTTGGGGAAGAGGTGAGATAATCATGTACTGCGGTCAAGCAAAACACACTGACCGGCAAACACTCACCTTCACGGGCACTGTGCTTTCACACTGGGGTACAAGGGAAAGGAATGCTTCAAGCACACTTGTCCTGGGTGAAATGTAGCATGGATCATGTATGTTGTCTGCCCCTGGCGAACTACACTTGCTGGGAGTCTTACAGGACACGCAGTGCGGGAGGGGGTAGTTCACCCAGGGGGTAGTAGACTCTGGAAATGGAGGAGGTGTGAAGCAGAGTGGCAGACGGGGAACAGGGTGCAGGCGGCGATCTGAGAATGGAGGGGAAAAAAGGAGGAGTGGCAACAGGGGAGTAGTGACAGTAGGGACCACAGGAGGTTCAGCCATGACAGGAGGGAATTTTGGGAACGTCGGGAACATAGGGAACGTCACAACAGGCAGAGCCACCTCTGTAATATGACACGCAGTGACACTCGGATGCTCAAAGAAGCTGAAATGACCATTGTCCTGAAAGTAACCTGGAGCTGACTGCAAACCAATGTAAACAGTGCATTGGTTGGGATGGAGGGGGTGGAGTGGGGAGGGGGGGAGGGCGGTGAGTGTTGGTGGTGATGAGGAACCTCTTGCTGGGAGGCAAAAATGAGCACCTTCATTGCGCGGAGTCCCACAAGGCTGGAGGGAGACAGAGCGACAGGTCTACGAAGAAGCTTTGAACTAAATTGATTGGGAGCACACAGCTGGTGCAGGTCTTTTTCTCCTTCCCTGCCTATTTCTCTCACTCAGGCAAGACCTTTCCAAGAGTGGCGAAAGCAGAAAGTTAATCAACATCCTCCATGGTCTCTGCTCAGACTCGAAAAAGGTCACGCCCATATATTCCCTTACAGCTCCATGGTAAGTATAGGGCTAACAAAATGTTTATAGCATACAGGGTTCAGTCCTACTGTAATATCTAGGGCCTGCTTCAGGATTCTGTTTCATTTCGGTTTGGGGCATTTTTGTGAATTTGCATATTTGCTTGGAATAAGATCTGAACATTTGGCATCTACAACCTGTTTTGTTTTCTTGGCTATGGTCCCAAAAATAAAAGTACCCAGATTACACTCTGACACGGGCAGAAATAAGACCGAACATTAACCCGACTGTAAATCTTTGAACGTCACCATCTCTCAAAGCACTCACCCCAGACAGACTAAAAAGAGTCATTTGGTTTAATATCTCAAGATGGTGACCAAACACAGGGAGAACCGTTTGGTGACAACGCCCATTGCTCCTGAACTGGTTTCCTGCCAAGCATCTGAAGCCCATCGCCTCCTGTGAGCACGTCTTTATCGAGGTGTGCTGAGCTTCTCCAGAGACGGATACCCAGCGCCATCCCACAGCCTCGGCCGACGCCACTCAGCCCAGCGGGGCCCCAGAAAGGTTTTGTCAACGTCAACCACTTTGCCGAGTGAAACAGCGGCGTGTGGGGCGGCTGCCTGGCGAGTCATGAATAAGTTATTGAGAGGTTTCCGTGGTGATAAGGTTCACTGGAGCCCTGTGGACGGTGCGATAGCTCACACTTAAACTGCCGCCGATGACAGATAGGACTAGCCACCGATAGCTCTGTCAGTGTCACTGCCACGGAGTCCCGTTGGGTCCCACGCAGCCTCGCCTGGACGTCAGGGCCGTAGAGACGCAGGGCGCCAGTCTGCTTGGGCCCCCAACGACAAAAAACAAGCCGTCATCTCTAAAGGCATAAATAAATAAATAAATAAATAAATAAATAAACAAGAACATGACTATCCCAAAACCCATATTTTACCGTGACCTTAAAGGAAATGACGGTTCTAGTTACTTGTGTCAGGTCAAGGGTCATGGCTTTCCTCTCAGTCCTGTCCCACTGGGAAAAAAAAAACCCATCTCTTGCAGGAGCATTAACAGGCCCAACCGACCCCTAGCTGTTCTGAGCACTCAATGCCATTGTTGACAATTAGCCATGAATTAACGAGTCATCGGTCTACTAAAGCTCAAAGGTCATCAAAAGCTTGTGCAAACCAGCCCTTCCTTTGAGTAGGTTGGACCTTTCCGCTAGATGTGCAGTGGTCATCCATGGTGTTTTAGTCCAGAATATCCTCATGAGGAATGGGTGTAGTGTGTGGATTTAATCCGCAAAGGTCCCGAACAGTTAAAAGAAAACTTGAACCAGACTGAGGAACTTCAAACACCATGTAGATATTTTTGTGTGTATATGTTAAGACAAAATATGTACACTGGCAAACCACAATTGAGACCATACAGCCCTAGATTTAATAGCTAGAATCTAACGGCTGGATTAAAGCAAAGTAAATTCACTACAGAATGGGTACAAGATTTCCCAATCTCTCTCTCTCTATCTCTCTCTCTCTCTCTATCTCTGTCTCTCTCTCTCTCTATCTCTGTCTCTCTCTCTCTCTCTCTCTCTCTCTCTCTCATTTATTTCTTGCTTTTTTCTGCTTATTATTTGCAGTGGAGCGGCAGCGTTCCTGAGCTGACTTTCAGATAAGGCTCCTGGATTTTCCTGCAGCTTTGAGTCTCGGCTCGGCGAGCTCCCCTTCCCTACCCTCGTTTTCTCACTCAGATGCTTGAGAACCCCGACAGACACATTCCAGCGGGAGGAGCCAGGAGGCGCCCGGCGGGGGGCGCTCTGGTCTCCTCTCTCCTCCAGAACAAGCCCACCCCGGCGTTCCTGCCCCGGGACAGCGTGATTCAGCAGCTGTGCTATGTGGCAGTTCATCATCAACACGGTAATTGGAGCAAGCTAGTAGAGAAACATATGCTAAACAGGAGCGTCTAATTAAGGTCTGGATCAGATGCTAGCTTAGCCTCAGCTTGGTTGAGGATTCCCAACACGTCACTAATATGGGGGAAAGGTATAAACAAACAACAATCTGCCTCTTTAGCTCCTCTGGCCTAATTACAAGGATCCAATTAGGGAACAACAAACCGGAGCCTCTGTTACAATTTCCGATGAAGTAAGAGATTTTACCCACAAAAAACAAAAACAGACTTGAATATGGTGATGAAGGCTGTGGACGCTGCACATTTTGAATTCCTTTTTTAACGTTCCGATTTCCTTCTTGGGAATTCCCTTTATGATAGTTTCTTGAAAAATGACTGTTACTTTAAGCAAAATCATTTACATAACACAGTGCTTTGTCAGTGATAAAACACAACTCAGGATTATAGCAAAACTGCTTGAAACCTGCAGTCCAGATAGGCCCTCAATCTTATGAGCTTAAGACAAGCACATTTCTTTCACAAATTCAGTAAAATTAAATGACCAGTGTCAAATGAGAAATATTAAATTGTTTTCTGCACAAGATCCTCATAAGCATTATGCTGAGTCAGTGTTTTTGTGTTTGCACTGTGTCCTTTGACGCTTCATATTTACAGTTGTATTATGTGCTCAGTGTCTATTGTGTGTGCAGGTGTCTGCCATTTTGTAGCAACGTGTGCCAGCGAGAGACCAATACAAACAAAGAATTCCAGTCCATGTGCACACTGGGAAATAAATGTACACCCTTCTAGGCCAACAGTTCGGGACTGCCACAAACTCAAACAGCTCGTAACGCAGGTGTGATATGCTCAAACCACCTGGTCGGTATCTAAGATATCAGCTTCTAAGATTTAAGGTACGCCTGTGTTCTTCTGATAGGCTGGTCAGGCTGTAGGACCATCTTTGGTCTGATCGTATCCCAGTGCCGGCTGACAAACACAGTGGGGAGCAGCTTCTTCATGGTTTCGCATCTCAATTTATATTTATTTTCTCCAGTCTGGTCGTGGTGAGCAGTGCATGGTTGTCCTCCAGCAACAGAGCAGTGCATGAGTGTCCTACAGCAACAGAGCAGTGCACGAGTGTTCTCCAGCAACCGAGTAATGCATGGGCCTCCTCCAGTACAGGAACAGTGCACGGGCCTCCTCCAGTACAGGAACAGTGTAGGGGCCTCCTCCAGTAGAGGAACAGTGCACGGGCCTCCTCCAGTAGAGGAACAGTGCACGGGCCTCCTCCAGTAGAGGAACAGTGCAGGGGCCTCCTCCAGTAGAGGAACAGTGCAGGGGCCTCCTCCAGTAGAGGAACAGTGCACGGGCCTCCTCCAGTAGAGGAACAGTGCAGGGGCCTCCTCCAGTAGAGGAACAGTGCAGGGGCCTCCTCCAGTAGAGGGCTGCTGCTAGCGGAGACCCTGCTTGTTGTCTGTTTATCTGGAAGCTGGTGATTCCTATGGAGTTTAAGTTATTGCAGCCACTGCTTATCCTTTATTTTTAGTGTGTTATTTTTAATTGGTGCTAATTTTTAATGAAGGCTCCCATTTTTCAGAAAGAAGACTGGGCTTCTCACCAGACCTACATATATATAAATCCAAAAAAAAGACAGAGAACAAGCAATCCATATCTGCTTTAAATCTTCTGGGTAAGACAACCTGACAAAGGCTTTAACAGGTTCGATATGCATTACAGAGGAGGGAGATTCACTTCAGGCAAGGCACAGGCCTGTGCAGGTGCTCCGTGAGCAGGACATCTGCAGGAAGCGAGATGCGTCGCCCGCTACAGTACGCAGCTGGACCTGGTGGGAGAAGAGCCAGACTGAACACCGCACGCTCCACGGATCAGAACCAGCGGCACCGCCAGGTGTTGCCTGGTCCAAAAAGGGCGTGATCCAGTTGATGAACCAGGCCTTGAGAGTGGGGAAAAGGTTGGAGCAAACAAGACCAGTGCTTATCCAGCAAAACCGCGGCTAGCTGGAGCGTAAAGAGCACGCGTTTGCCATGACACCACAGTAATGAGGTTTTATACTGGCCCAACCCTTTCTCTGTGCAGGAGGAGGACTGGAGGGGAGGGGGTGTGGTTATCGCCACGGAAACCCCTCTTTTATCCGCCTCCATTCCTTTTTCTTTCTGTCATTTTTTTTTCGTTTCGTTTTCTTCCCATCAATCTTTATATATATATATATACACATAATCTGAAAACCTACACAAGGAAGACTGCATTACATCATCACACTTTCACATCCAACTGTAGAACACAGTCCCCTCACACCTCAAAAACCCCCACAGCCAAAGCACATGACGTTGTAGCCTTCGTCGAATTTTAATTAGAACCTGGGGACAGGTGGACACACAGAAAGGCGGTTCATTCGTAAGGAAAGTCTCTTATAGCTTACAATATGTGAAAAAATGATTTATGGAGGCAAGAATTTGTTCTAGTGAGCATAAAGCTTTTATGTTCTTTAATAAGGCAATTACATTAAAGGTACCAAAAAGTGTTTGAAAAAGATAAACACACATTTGATCTAGTTCTTTGTTTTGTTTAAGTCTATAATTGGTGGTTTGAAGTTTTAAAATGCTGGATTAATCCAGAAAGCCTTCAGTGTGGCATATATTTGATAAAGTGAATTTATGCGCATTCTTTCTGTTGCTTCTGTTTGCAAAATGACCTTTATACTTCGTTATCCTTCCACTTTTTGAGAAGTAGGAGTCAAAACTCAAATCGCTAGTGCAGCAGCAGGGAGACAGGATCACACACTTCACAAAACCCAACGACCTCGCTTCAGCTCACTCGGCCCCGCCCCTTGGGGCGTGGCCTCGGCACGCGTTCCCTCCCACCGTCCCTGACACGCTCTCACACCTTACAGGGTTCACACATGATCTTTCCATGGCTCGGTTTAATATCCATTACACTGCCAAGAGCTTCACTGTCTGATTGTCTTGAAACACGTATAGCATCTTCAGCGTAATTTCACAAATATGTCAGCTCAGGTTTTTTTTTCTGTTTTAATCACACCTGACCAACTCTACTTTTAAAGCCAGTGGTTTCTGTACCTGCTCTCACAAAAGCTCTTCACACTGGGGGATGTTTATAGTTCCACGCAGCTCATTGCTCAAAGCTCTAAAAGTGCAGACGTGTTCTGAACACGCGAGCGAGCTGTGGGCCGGATAGCTAGGAAGACTCTTGAGGAAACACTGAAAATGATGAAGGACAAGATTTAAAAAGTCATTGATTCAAAGGAAAGGTCAAAGTGAATTTTAAACAAACTCTAAGAACAGGGTTTCTTAACTAATATTGTTTTTTTTCCCCTCAAGAGGCTTCAGTTAGCAGGGTTATGACTGACCATTTATTTTAAAAATAGGGCTTTATCCCTGTAAATAGCCCACACTCCAGCATGGCAGGCTGGTGAGTAGCTGACGTCTGTATATACAGTAATATTGGAATGAGATGCACTTAAATTTCACTGGCCAGTCGCTTATGTCATCAAAAGCCAAACCAAAGTTAAACAGGCAAACTTGCTTCGGATGGACAGGTCAACAATGTCCTACGGAGCCGTCCATACTAAGAACATAATGAAATAAAATGACTCTACACTACACTTCCATTAGGCTAGTAAGAGTCCCCTGGCTTCAGTGCTACTTCCACTACAAACTTCAAACCAGTGATCTACCATCTATGCCTAAGCTTGTCTCTGTTCATTCACGGCTGGAGGTCCAGCCTGGCTGTTTGGTTCGGAGCCCTCCTGCAGACAGGGCCAGTCCTGTTGCGCTCATTAAAACAGCCTCTGTATTTTCCATTCTGTGCGCTCCACCCATGCACTCCACCTGTGCGCTCCAACCACAGTTTATCTCCAGCATTTAACCAGCTGTGTGGAGATACCACTTATGTTGAAGGTACACCAATAAAAGGTAAGAGTTTGTACACTATATTGCCAAAAGTATTCGCTCACCCATCCAAATGACCAGTGCACAAAGCAAGATCCATAAAGACATGGAAGGCAGAGTCTGGTGTGGATGAACTCGACTGGCCTGCACAGTGTCCCGACCTCAACCCGATAGAACACCGATGGGATGAATTAGAGTGGAGACTGAGAGCCAGGCCTTCTCGTCCAACATCAGTATGTGACCTCACAAATGTGCTTCCCCATAAACACACTCCTAAACCTTGTGGACAGCCTTCCCAGAAGAGTCGAAGCTGTTCTAGCTGCAAAGGGTGGACCAATGTCATATTGAACCCTATGGATTAGGAATGGGATGTCACTTAAGCTCATATGTGAGTCAAGGAAGGTGAGTGAATTGGTGAGTGTGCATTTCTCAGAAGCATTTTAAAGACCAAAAAGACATGGATGAAAACAGGCTGCCCCACTGATACCTGAGACACCTATTAGAGAGCTCGTATAAATCAAACCTCTGGGTCAAAAGTCAGGATGTCTTCCACCTTTGACCAACCATGATGAGCTTGTTCCTGGAGACCAGACCCCTGACCCTGGAAATTCTACTCTGGAATTCTGGTTCCTCTGTGATATTCTGCTCTGGAACACTGAACCCAATGGACAGCAGTTCCTGTGTGAGCCCTGCCCCAGCTTAACACACACCATTCTTAACGTTACTCTCCAAGATGATTTGCGAATAGTGATGCATTGGCTGTATCCGGTGTGGACAGGATATTCCAGTGTGGAAAGGGTATTTTGCCATGGAGAGGATATTCCGGATTGAAGAGGATATTTCAGAGGTTACCTCACTGGCTTCTTCTCTCAGAACTTTTCAGATCCAAAAGCTCTCAGATGTCCATGAGCAGATCCCATAAACACTTCCCTGTTCCCTTTATAGAGACAAGCCCATCACGGTGAAGAAAGGAAACCCCCCACATCTCCAAAGCGAGAAAATAAAGCCACCAAACACTTTTAATTATGCTGCGCTCAACCCTCAATACTTTTGTTGAAAGCTCAACTCTCATGAGAGCTATGGAAGGAATAAATAACCCTAGACTTGCACTTGTACCGGAGTAACAAGTATCGACGAGTTATTCCGAGCACACTTCCCCGAGGGCCAGGAACGGTGCCTGAAGCACCCGTGCTTCACGCAGAGAGAAGCGTGGACGCTCCACCCCACCCCACCACCCCACACCCCCACCACACACAAACACACCGAACTCGTGTGACGTCACTCTGGTGCCGGTGCTGATAAATGTGTGCGTCTCCTGTGATCCGCAGTGCATGTTTGTAAAAGTCACTGTAATACAATCTCCGAGACTGGTGGGGAGGTAAGTGGGTGAGTGATTCGAACAGTGCTCAAGTGAAGCTCGTGTTAAGGGAGGGGACTCACATAAGGAGACCAAAAGCTTCGGGAAGACTTTGTATCTCATTTAGAATGTCCGACTACTCTGAAGGAGTCATTTGTCTTCAGGGATGCTTCTAAGTTATAATGCACCTCTCCTCTGCTTCAGCACCTCACTCTCATCCTCTTGCCCATCTCTCCTTCCTTTTAGTCGGGCATCAAAGCCCCCGTTTAAGTGCACATGCTAAATCGGGAGAAGGCTACCGTAATGAAATAAACTGACTTCATCATGACAAACGGTGATCTTTTTTGAAAAGACAAATGATGATTCTGCCTTTTTTAAAAATGGGAAAACACTTCACTGATCAAAACAGAGGAGCGGCGTGTACTCATAACGCTAGTGCTGTTCCTGGCTGCTGTTAGTGCTAAAGGTGTATGAAATGATTTCTTATCCGGCGTGTACTGTGGACACTAGTGGCTGTTTGTGTTATTGGATAGCTGGGCCAACTTGCTGAATAATATTAACATCACTGTTGTTAGATATTTTTACAGGCATTTTACAACCACGCAGATTATTGCTTCTCAAAATATATTCACGATTAATAGGCATTGGAAAATGAGATTCTTTTATCATTATTGCGAAGCAGGATTTCTGTTGAAGAGGCAAGAAGAACGGCTTGCTTTGCTTAGCGCCTCCGTCTGCTCTCGTGACGGGTTCACAATTACGGGCCGAAACAGCTGTAATTATGGTGCGGGCATTAATCTTTCTATCCATTAGCACTTCTCTGTCTGTTGCTGGGGAACACTTACAGTCCACTGCACGGCAGACGTTACTGCTGCTGTTCCTCATCCCAGTAAGCCATGTAAACACCATCTCATTTGGCTGATGGTGTTTTCGCTGCTGCCATGCATATGACAAAGCGAAGTATGGAGAAAGGAAAAACAAACTACAGGGAGGAGGGGAGGGGCCAGCTGGCAGAAGTGAAGCTGGTTTTTGTCCTGAGTAGTTGGCCCGTGTGTGTGTGTGTGTGGGAGTAGCTCGGCGATGGGGGCGGGGTTGTGTGTGGGAGGGGCTTGGTGGAGGGGCCGGGGTCGTGTGTGTGGGTTTGGTTGGGCGATTGGGGTGGGTTTGTTTGTGGGAGTGGTTCGGCAAAAAGGGGCAGCGGTCGTGTGTGGGATTGGCTCGGTGGAGGGGGCGGGGTCGTGTGTGGGAAGGGCTTGGTGGAGGGGGCGTGGTTGTACGGAGAGGGTGGCTCGTTGGAGCTGTAGGGATCGTATGGGGGAGTGGTTTGGTGATTAGGGTGGGGTTGTGTGTGGTTGTGGCTTGGTGGAGGGGGCGGTGTCGTGTGGGAGTGGCTGAATAATGGGGCAGGGTTCAAGCAAGTTTTGGATGCAGCAACCACTCATCTCCATCCCACTCCAGTGCTGCAGTCTGAAGGGATAAGACCAAGTGCAAGGTCACTGGTTTAGCTCCACCCCCTCACCTCCATACCTCCACCCCCACCTTCATCTTCATGAACAGAAATAACGGAGCACAAGGCATAAAGACAATAATTACACCATGTGGGATATTCCCTGTTGTAGGAGCAATTTTTAATTAGACCTGATAGTTATGTAGATTTTCATTTACATATTATTTACATATTCCATGTTGTCTTACCAATGGCATACGTGGATAACCTGTGTGCATGTTGGCTTTGTAAGAAAAACAGATTTGTATTATTACTGACTTCTGCAGTACTTTGGAATAAACTGTATGTCAGAGGTGGACATTCCAGGTCCAGAAAGTAAAAGTCCTCTCTAGGATTTTGCTCAAGCATCCTAGATTACATTGATTCCACTAAGTGTTCCTGCAGGCTTGCACTAATTAGAAAATCCAGGAAGCTTGAGCAAAATCCTGGTGAAGACTTTGACTTTCTGAACCTGGAATGTCCACCTCTGCTGTACAAAAAGGACAAACAAACTTCTAAAACACGAGTCTTAATTCCTGTAGGTCCAACCAGCTCAGTGTAACATTTGTCTAGTTAGACTCCCTTTCCTCTTGAGCACTGACTAATTCAATTCTCTTTAACTAATATTTGTTTATCATTTCACTGTGTAAATGATCTCAATTTACGAATTTGTTTCGGACTTTGCATGTGGGTACTGAGTGACTGTTTTGGTCTCAAACACTCCTGCGAGTTTTAAGTGATTAATGTGTTATTTGTTGTTGTTGTTTTCATTTTGTCTTTATTTTCTTTTTCTGATCGGACGTAGTTTTAAACAAACATCAGTATTTGCTATTGTCATTTTTTTGCCCAAGGCTTCCCCAGAAATGCAGACAAACACACGTCCTCAGGTTCTTACTTACACAATCTCTTATTTCTGGCCAACACTGAATTTACATATAATCACTTAATAAAAGTTCACTTTTATTTTGTAGCTGCATGTTCACTGTAGCACAGTGATGGTGCCACACTTTTGTTTTGTAGTTTCATGTTCACTGTAGCACAGTAATGGTGCCACGCTTTTATTTTGTAGCTGCATGTTCACTGTAGCACAGTGATGGTGCCATGCTTTTATTTTGTAGCTGCATGTTCACTGTGACATACACTCTGTCCAAATGGGTACATTAAGTGAGAAATAAAAGCAGGGAAAGCCTGGCGGTGTGAGGCTGTGGAGGGAGAGAGAGCTCTGGTTTCCATGACATGAAATACAAAACAAGGAGAGCCTCCCCCTGGCTCCTGTGGCCCTCCACTCTTGCTCCTCTAAACAACGGTCTTTCTTGCTCAAGAGTGGATGACCTCTGCCCTCTAGACCAAGTTAACAAGCCTCATAAGGACTGACCTCCTGACCTGACCCCTTCTCTTTCGCCTGTTCTCTACTTGGCGTGGTCAAAGCCGGGGGGTTCAGTGCAGAAGAGCGCTCTCTCTCTATCTCTCTCTCTCTCTCTCGTTCTCATATGTCGTTTTGCTTTGGAGACGGCTTTGGAGAGTCTAGGTTACGTCTAGTGTCTCATTTGATTTTTACTGATAGTGTTCAAATTAAGAAAAAAATACCAGCAAAGATTTTGTTAACACAAAACCGCCATGTTTAAGGGGCCTGAAACGCCTTTCAGCACCACACAGGAAAATCCCCAAAATGCTTTTAAAAACAGGTGCTTTTCATGCAACAAAAGAACCCTTAAAATGACAGGACCTCACATCGAAATGCCTCAGTAGTTTGCAACTTCCAGCAGCTTCCGTGAATGGAGCTGGAGTTTTTTTGGCATGGGGATTTGTGTGTGCGTGCGTGTGCGTGCGTGTGTGTGTGGGGGGGGCGTGGTTGACCTTCACACAACCTTACATGAGAGCTTAACCTTTGGGGTTTTGACTGATGCTTGCTGACGTGCCAGGGCACTGACCGAGCTTGGGCACTGGGGTGAAAACGGCAGTCAGATCATTTTGATTCCGATGCCACTGACAACGTGCTCCTCCAGTAATGTTCATCTCCATCATGGAAGAACCACTTGCCAATGGCAGCCCGCCGCTTCACACCTCAAGAACACATGGACCTCTTTGATCCATGGCCTGTCCTGTTATTGACAAATAATGTAAATTGTAATCAATTTCAGATCTTTATTGATGTCCTGGTGAACAATTCAAATGAGAATAATGGGATGTACACTGGATATTATCCATCAAAACCTGTAACTTGATGATTCTGGGAGCTCAGATTCATCTAGAAGCCCATTGCAGGGTGTAAACCTTCATAGATGCAGGCAGCATCTTTAAAACTCGGAGACCAGAGCACGATCACGTAAGGCAAGGCGATGATGTGCGTGCGCCCATCTACAGGGTCATTCCCGAACATCCAGGAGACGTCAAACATCAGCAGGAGGACACCTGTCATCCACCAGCACCCTCCATACCGCGACATCTCCATCCGCAACACCATCTGGCACCAAACCGCACCAACGCCGGGCTCCACCCACCAGCTAAAGAGCACCCGGGGTGACCGCGACGGAGAGAAGCGTCTCTGCCAGACATGAAACATTCATTCTTCTCTTTTGAGAGAAAAAAAAAGAGAGAAGAGAGTTGTTTCATATACACTCATTTTGTCCTTGTGAGATCCCGCAGACATCAGCGCTGCTGGAATCTGCACACATCAAAGATGCTCTTTGCTCTAAAACATGAGTAATCTTTACAAACGCCAATCATGGTTCACTCATGAGAAATAATAAAGGATTCCGTCTGACGAGAGAATCCCGTTCGTTAAAAATAAATAAATAAATAAATAAATAAATAAAAAATCCCAGTCTCCCAGATCAGCGGGGGGTGGGGGGTGGGGGGGTTATCATGGGCTTCGGCGTAGCCTCGATGCTCGAATCGCTTTCATGTTGAAATCCAGTCGATCAGCCGAGCTCCTCGCTACTGCCGGCCGCCCCACGCGCTCTTCCTGGAGCGCTCAAGCGCGTGTGCACGTCTGCGTTGGCCGACAGAGCTGGTTTTGGTTCTGATCGTGGTCCTGAAATCCGGGTTAATAGATTTCCCAGTTCACCGTTGTTATGGCTCGTTGGTGTTGCCGGGGCTGACATGGGGAGGGAGAGGCAGAAAAACAAAGCTAAATTAAAAGCAATCTTTTTTTTTGCCCGGGTTCTCTCTCATTTGGCCAGAGCTCAGAGGCACTGTGGGATTAATATGTCCCCTCGCCCGTGATGTGTACACGATAAATTAGCTCAGCGCCGACACTGTTCACGCTGTTCTTCCCTTCGACCGCCGCACCCCCCCCCCACACCTCCTACCCTCTAGCTTCCCAAAGCC
>JAOXYF010000019.1:13060394-13075266 GCA_028565775.1 Sternarchorhynchus goeldii | reverse complement strand
ACCCACCCACACCACACTTATGCAAATACTTAGCCACGCCCACTATCCAAGCCCCTGCGACCAATCCTGCATCATCAGAGAGCAGTGAGGTAATACTGCTCCATATATTCCTGCAGCCGTTTTGGCCCTCAGCAGTGCGCTCTATCAAAATCTAACTGAAATGAACTGTAGGGGTGTAAAGTTACCAGTGGAGAGAGAGACTGAACGGAAGTGGACAACATGAAGACAGGAGTTTACTTTTTTCCACCCCTCTGGCATCTGGTTCTTATCGTCTTTATCGGGGACGCCATTATCGGTGTGGAGGGGTTTTTTTTCCCTACCCTTCTGACGTACCGCAGATTTCATTTTTAGCGTGGTCATTTTGGTACGTGTATTTTTCAACTTAATAGACATCTGTGTCATTACCCTCAATAAGGGTCATTTCCCATAAGGCACGGTACTGGGGAGAGAGAGTGTGCTGGAACACTTACTCCTGTTCCAGGCCCTGACTGGAGGTGACTGGAAATATCATGTTACAAGACATCATTACAGATTAAGAGCCATCCACTGGCCCTCCTGCTGCCTGCTCCAGGATCCTAACGTGACGGATTAAACAGCTCACGTCAGCCCTGTCGGGAACAAGGAGTGGCTGGTTCATGACACAAGCAGGACTGATGCCTGGCCAGAACCCGTGGTGGAGGCCTCCTGATGTGGGCGATGGAGGCAGTGAGGGTGGAGGAGCGCTCTCTCTCGGACGTGGAGAAGCCTGGGGATGGTATAGCGCAGCTGACCACATCCTCGTTCCACATTACATTTACATTACATTTAGCAGATTCTCTTATCCAGAGCGACTTACAAAAGTGCTTTTGTAAATCTTTTGTCCTTCACTCATTCCTGACCAGGAAGGTACTCTGGACTCACTCTAACCATTTTAGTCCTTTAAATGGAATAATAAAAAACAATACAGCCCTCGTCACTACCCACAGAAACTTGCTGATCCCGGGGGGGGGGGGCGTTTCCATGCCTACGCGGAATCATGGCGAGCAGCGGCTTGCTGATGGTAATCACGGCGCGGCGCGACCGGGCGAGAATGGAGGGCACATCACTGGAGCGTATCAGCCGCTGAAAACAGCTGGTTTGAGCCCGAGGAGACCGGGCTTCGTGCGGGAGTTATCGCCGCCTGAGCTCACCTTGAATCTCGCCGGGCACTCGCTGCCATGGTGACGTGAGCCTCAGTCGTATATCAGCGCAGCATATGTGCAGCGGCGTAGATGAAAGCCATCAGAACGTGCTGAGACAGATGGGAGGGGCCTGACTAAGCTAAAAACACCTAAATTTATAGATTTGACTTCCACTCCCGCAGAAGTCCATTTTTCAGCACGTCACCTCGTTCACTGGTTTCTCCTATCTACCTTCTGCCGCTGTGAAAAGCATGGAGAGCGCCAGTGTGTTCATACCGTCCACTACCGCAGCCTCCCCTCAAGCTGTTGAAGCAAAACTTGCATGACTTCTGTAAACTTTTTACATTCTCAAACTTCCAGGAAAGGCCGTTTCCTTCCTCTCCTTCAGTTTCACGGCGAAGGAAACGTAAAATATAGGGAAGGTGGAGAGACGAGGAGGGTGGAGGGTTTGGTGGAGCTGCTGGTCTCCTGGCTGAGGGGTCCTGAGAGAGGCATGGCTTTCACAAAGCCTGACACAGCACAGGAGGGAATATTCCTGCATCTCGGAGATGAAAACACGCTTTCAAAGGCAAACCACCAACAGATGCTTTGCACAGGCAAACAACAAAACCCAAGCAACGATGTGTGTGGGGTTTTTTGTTTGTTTTGTTGTTGGTGGTGAGGGATTTTTCCTGTTGTTTTGTGTGATACCACTGAAGTACTTATAAATCTACAGTTAAAACGTGAGGGCAGAGTGACATTCACTCGCTTTACTGAACATCCTGCCATGTTCCGACTTCACGAAGCTCCATACACGGGATTATGAAGATGTCAAACAAGCAGAAAGTTTGCTTTGGAGAGGCGAAGTTTCACTTAAACAGAAGTTACTCCGAATGCAATGCAAGATTGCCATCGAGAGGTTGTTTTATGAACACTTTTTAAGCCTCTTAAAAAGATCAATTGTAAATTATCTTCTGTCCATAGGCCAGCTAATAGATTCATAGTGCCATATTGAACAAACTATTTTGAGGCTGAATATCAAAGTAAACTGTTCTGAGCCCACACTGTGTTTTTTGTTGTAAGATGGTTTTAAAGGACCCCCCCCCCTCCCTCCCCCCCAGAGAGAGAGATGATCTCCTCTAACTTTCCTGCACTGTAGAATTAGGCCACACAGATCTAATCTGGGCTGACGATGTTTTTGTTTGTCTGAGAATGTCAGTGTGCCTTCAGGGCCCCAAGCACAGGATCTTTAAACAACGTGGATAGGTTTCACACACGTGCTCCCACACTGGCTAGAAACCAGAGAGATTTACAGCTCAAATCAGCATGCAGACACAGGCTGGCAGCAAACATAAACAGCAAGAGATTAGCTGTGTAGTAACACGTAAAAAAGTTAATCTTTTCAACATCTTTCAAATCAAATATGCATAGTGGAGGATTGTAACTGTAATTAACGATAGATTATTCATAGATAAGTTTGATTTATAGTATTATGTTTTTATTTTTATTTTGTTGGTGACATTCTTGGTGACATTTTGTTCAATTAACTATGTCTACGCACATTTAAAGAAAAAAAATAAAAAATACAATGTTGCCAAGCAACGTCGGGTTTATATGACAACATCAGAGAAGTCAAAGCGGTGCTTTTTTTAATGGTACTTTTAAAACTCAAAATATTCACACCGCAGTGCATCAAAATTAAACTCTGCTGTACACGTGTCAGTTTCCAAGACGCCTGCATCTACGCATTTAAAAACGCCTGCACTCATTAGCTTTGTGCAGAGGCCTAAACATAGATCCATCTTTTTGAGATGGGATTGACACGCTGTTTTCTTCAGCTTGGTTTTATAGCATACAATAAAGCTGAACTCAATTACAAAGTGTATTCTTCTGCGTTTTGATTTTGGTGTAATAAAACCTTCCAATATCGCTCGCATCTTATCATGACTTGCCAGCATCTGCCAATAACGAATACAAATTCCTTATATATCATTACTGTTTATTTCTCAGGTTTGTTCAGTCAGCAGTAAGGTTTAAGTGAAAGCCAGGCCCATTGTTTAATGAACTGAATTTAATCACTAAAATCAGTCATTAGGGTCTGTGTTGATTAATCAGACTTGTTTGACTTATTAAAAATTCATTATAAAACATAAATAAAAGCTGTCAAATGTGTTTAATATTTGGCTCCTTGTTTGTTTTCATTTATGCAGTGTACTGCCTGGGTCACAGGGAAGGCACGGGACCCAGCGCAGGACATGGTGCGGGACCCAGTGCGTGACATGGTGCGGGACCCAGCGCGGCACCAGGTGAGAGAACATCAGCACAGCAACCCTATGTTGATGTTACTCTTACATAAACTCAGCATAAACATATTATGATGTGCTCACGGAGAAACAGCTGTTCACCTGGCCCACTCAGGGCCTGCGGGATTCTGGGAAAATGGATTGCGGTCTGAGCAGTTCTGAACGGATCCAAGAGCCTGCTTACCTCGTTGGTGTTCCAGCGGTGTCTCTCTTTGGGCAGGGAGGAGCATTTTGGGAGACATTCGAGCAGCTTCTTGGGTAGGTAGATTTTCAAATGTCCATGTTCATCTAGAAACAGAGAAAAGTGGCACGTTCACACTTTGAGTCCGAGAGATTCCCTCGGCTTTCGTCGGCTCAGCAAAAGACATAAACCCTACGCGTTTTGCCATGTCAAAACTATTTGTCAAATTATTCAACAGAAAATTACTGAGTAATTACAATGAAAAAGTGTGAAGGGAATTTCTGTGCTTCAAAAAGCTCATCCACAAATCCCTCACAAAAAAAACCAAACAACGACGACAAAAAAAAGAGTAAATATGACATGGCAAAAAGGACCCTTGGAAAAAAAAGAAATGACTAAAATACAAGCTGAAGAAGAGACGTTAGTGTGAAATGTAAGGGACTTTGTGGAGAGCACTGGGTGTGTCTAAGATGTCAGCTGGGACTGGTGTGGAGGGGTTGTTTTGTTTTGGTTTTCCTTGTATGACTAGAACATTTTTTCCACCTTTACTCACTTATCATGCAAGAGTGCATGTTCAAATACATAACAAGCAAATTGGGCAACAGAGCAAAAGCATTTCAAGGTTATTGATAACCGTTTGAATCAAGAGCTCAGGCTTCTTAAGGAACTCGATGTTTAGCCCTGAGGGAGAAGGTAGTTCCACAGTGCGTACTGAACCTGCTCATGAATAAAAGAGCGAGTGGGTGAGCAAGAGAGAGAGGGAATAATACAGAGAGACAAATAAACAGAGAGAGAGAGACAGAGAGGCAATGAAAGAGAGTGTGAGAAAGAGGTAGAGAGAGAAAGAGAGATAGAGAGCTTATGAGGAAGAAAGGGACTGGTGAATGTGTCCTCTGGTAAAAACATGAAGACATTGGACAGTGAGAGAGAGACAGTTGGGCTGCAGATGAAGGTAGTGTGTCCATAGGGACTCTCCTCGACACACACTATGGCTTTAGGTACAAGAACAAACAGATAGCCAGAGGGAGAGAGACACATGGTGAAAGTGAGATGACTGCGTTGCTCAGAGTTCCACAGCGGGATCAGTTTGTGCCCTGTCTGGATATAAACCGACGGACATGTCAATAATTCAGATCTCCCTAGCTACCCTCAGAGTCCAACAGCAGCAGAGGATAAGCAGGATGCTGGAATGCTCTGAGTGATTCTTTAGCTCTGTAATCAGTCCTAATCTGCACCAGCAGACAAAACGTCACACCTCACTGCTTTCTAAGAGCCCAACGTACATTATAAAGATTGATGGCTTGAAATAACTGACTACAATAATGTATTCTATGTATTAGCATGTACGATACGCTAACATTTCTTTGTTCTTTCTTTTAATTATACTTTAGTGAAAATGCAACACATATAAGCGGACAGTCTGATCCAGGTTTGACATATAAACACACACTAGTGAGTCAGTTTCTTGGAACACCTTTAAAGCTGAAACATCACCCTGCTTCATCACTGTGAAAAATTCCAGTTAATTCTGAACAGTGAAGTGTCCCTCAGCTCTTACTGCAATATTAGCCTTCGCAACACCGATGCGACTCAAGAGAAATTCAAATAAACCTTCCAACAAAGTTTTTTTGTGCGCTGCGAAGAACCTCACCAATGTGAGACATTCCATACTACCAGTTTTTATTTTTTTTTTGATGAATCATGAGATGCAAGAAACGCAAAAGAATTTGGGCAAAAATGCCAGAAGCCCATCTTTAACAACAACACACTGCCGTCTGTACATGACAACTCCAGTATGGAGAAATGTAATATTTTTGTTCATGTCATGTCATACTGTCATTTCCATAAATGGAGGGTGACAGATGGACAAACAGGAAGTGCCTGGACAGGAAGTGTGCAGTGTGATTCTGTCCCCTCTCTGGATCTGATGTGCTTGTATCCAACCCATGCAGAGAAACCATGCATCTCTCACACTGAACCTACCCAACACACTAAACACACCCAACACACACACGCACTCCCACAAATATATTCACATATACATACATCCACACATATACATGCACCCATCCATGCATGTACACACACACACACACACACACACACATGCATACAGCCACGCACTCAGCCATGCATGTACACACACACACACACACACACACATGCATACAGCCACACACCCAGCCATGCATATACACACAAACACACAGCCATGCACTCAGCCACACATATACCCAGACACACACACACACATGAGCACTGACAGACACATACCAAGCCATGCATATACACACACATACACACACACACATACACACACACAAAAAAAAAAAGACAAGAAACTTTCACAGGAGCCCTGAGAGTGGTCAGAGCAGCTGATAGTTTCAGTGTTAGAAGTAAAGTCCCACACGTCTGTCCTCGTTTGCACTTGTATACTAGCATGCAGCCTCACTCGCTCAATTACGCATTTATTAACAAAAATCCTGTAAATGTGGAATTTCAAGTGCTTCGAATGTTGCTGGTCTGGATGAAAAACAAATTTCTTATTTAGCAAGTGCTCTGAAGGCAAGGGCAGCAGTCCTCCACATGAATACCAATCAGAGCTCAGTCTTGCTCCAGGCCCGCCCCCGGCCTCCCGCACCCGCCCACATCTCACCCCACGTCCGCCGCTGCATCTAAGGGGATTTTCATTACTTCCTCGCCTTTGAAAAACAGGGTGGGGTGGGGGGGTGAACATCAAAACCTGCCCTTCAAAGTCCCAGAGGAGATCAGAGTACTGGCCGAGTTACGGCGCTGTAGAGGTGCCTCGGTCTGTCGTCAGCTTGAGTCGTGGAGATATTTTACAACTTACAGAAAAGTCATGAATTCCACAATGAATGCGCAAACTTCTGGAAACGAGTGAAGGCTGAGGAAGCTGGTTGACTTTGAGCACTAAACGTCGCCATGGTAATGTGAGAGACGCAAAGTGCTAATACACACGTGGCCACAGGATGTCTCACGCGGTGAACTGGCACCACACTGGCATACTGGTCATGGAAAACATTCTCTTCATATATGAGCAGAGCTTGTGCTCTCACCTGACAACACAGAAGCAGCAGAGTGTGAGAAGCGACAGCTTCATCAGAAAAGGCGAACTGACGATAATCTACTCCCCAAAACCCCGTGAATACTCAAAACGCTGCCTTAAGAATTATACCGAATAAGTATAAGCGAATCCCTTCACCCCCACAAACGTCAGGTTACGTTTACGCTAATTCTTTCTCTGTAACTAAACCGCTATTTAAATACAAACACATTATGACGCGCTGAAAAAAGTGATATTCTGCACCTAAATCCATTGTCCCGTGCCAAATCTGCCACCCATAATGACTTTGCACGTGTGCCGTTTGCACGTGTGCGTGTCTCCTCCAAGCCCGGACTGCTGCTGCGGGAAGTGCATTAACGTGGAGGAGAGTGGTCGCGAAGAGCATATCTCATCGGCGCCGTGTCACTTTTTAATGAAAGACGCTGTTCTTTTCCATTAAACTGTCAGTGCTGACGGACATTTTCCGTTAGCACGCGTCCATTTGTAAACGGCGCTTTGCGTTGCGCAGTGCTTCACCTGTCGTCGGCGCTTTTGTTTCAACCTCCGTCAGGTAGAAACTGCTCTCCACGGACTTTCCGCGCGCTTTTTTATGATTCTTTTCAAGTTGTGCACAGTAAACGGCGGAGAGCTGAGCGAAGAAAGGCTTCAGAAGGCAAATTTGGAGAGGCGCGTCTGCGAAGAATAAGGAGGTGACATTTACAGATTTGATTCTCCGTCTCCCTCCTCACACAGCAGACTCCAGGCTAAGCAGAGGGTGCTGTGTAGTTGTGGGACGTTTTGATCCCATTTTAGAAAATGTGAGCTTTGGACGAAATGCATTAAACTGTCCTGACAGAACGGCAGATTGGCAAAAAGGCGTCAACGCCCTTTGACCTCTTCGAATAGAGGCAAAGCAAAACCCGGGCCCGCCGCGTGCAGCACATCAAAGCGGAGGACAGCGTCTGCCAGACTTTACAAAATGTCACTCCGTAAGGCCGGATTTATGGCGCAAACATTAGGGTGACGATTACGTCATTTTCTGATTGGCTATTTCAAAGGATAAAGACTTTCTCCCATTTGTCACATTACGGAGATGTTTCACTAAAGACTGCAATCTGTCTTGCGAGAAATGTCCCAGAAAATCAAATCTTATAGTCTCGCATCTCCAATGAAACTTTCATTCCAAGTAGAATTTCAAAGAAATTGCAGGCTAACACACCGCCGATTTCAGACCCCAACTGATTAATTTTTTGTACCTGTAAAACTGTCATATTCACATTAATCCTGGAGAGTGAAATCCTCAAGTGAGATAGCTGTCAGTTAATTATAAAACTTTCTATAATAAAGACAGCAAGAAAATACTGGGGAAAGCAGCACTTAATGCTCCCAGTACTGATATTAAGAAGCGTCTGGGGAAATTTAGAATTTTTTTCCCCTATTTTTTTGCAAATAAAATTAATGTGACAGAAATAAAGGCTCACTGCGTGGTGGTTTCCGGCGGGCAGAGGGAGGGATGGCGCTTGCATGCTAATTCATCAAAGTGCTGATAAACTTTTCTTCAAGTAATCTCACCTCGACTAGCGTATTAGCCGCATCAGCTCGGAGACGCTCATTAAGTAGCGGTGAGCATGCAGCACGCAGACTCGCCGCCTTTTAAACATCGATTTCTTTATTTATTTTCTTTTCAAGCCGAGTGCGGAGGCTTTGATCCGGGCGGTCGAGAGTTATGCTCGGGAATGGTCCGGATGATCCGAAAGCACAGGCGTACGTGCTGTGCGCGTCCTATGCGTCTAGGGACACGTGGACCTAGTGGTCGACGCGATCATTTCGAAGGGACAAAAAGTGAATACATATACATAAATATACAGACACTGGTGAGTCACACCTGCAGTGTATTATCTATGGATGAGGTGAATGAGGACAAGCGGACAATAATACAAGTGCACGTGAATGCGCGCACACACGCGTGCACACACAAACACACACACATGAAAACACATGAACACACACACAGTGACACGTGCACACACATAACTGCAGATCCTGTAATTTTTCATTCCACTGAGCAGCTATCACATATATTACCATAATTCAGTGACAGTGAGACAATACAGTGGCTGTGCTGGTGTGAACGAGGAAGAGGAAGCACTTCCGAACTGAATCCTGGTCGCACGTCCTGCCAGGTGCGCAGATCCCAGCTCAGCAGGACGCCAGAGGTGAAGATCTCACCGCTGCCAGCAACCCGACTCGCTACAACGCCCCTTAGGAGGTCATCTCTGCTCCCAGAAGAATAAATCAACTCACAAAATAATGCACTTTATGAACCCCAGCTGCAAATAAAGTGCTGGTTTGGTTTCTTTGTAGCTTTGAACAGTAACGTTGCTATTGTGTTAGCAACGACTGAAAGACTGGACTGCCAGTCAGACTCATTTAGCGCTGGATTCTTTGGCCTGCAGTCCTGTCGGGAAAAGCACCCGAGGGCCTTCAGGGGCCCAGAGAAGAGCACAGGGTCGGTGACTGACCCTGTTGCATAAAATAAATAAAAAATAGTAAAAGTCCTCATGTCTTGCCTGTGAGGAGGCATCCGCAGTGACCTGCGATGTCCATCAGCCTGACCCTGCCTGCAGGGGGCGCTAAAGATACGTCTGGTTCCAGGTGCTAATCTGGGGCTTCATAATCCTATGCTTAAAAGTGTTGGGAGGCATGTGCCAGTTTCGGTTGGATATGTCATGGTGGCTTGAGTGGAGCAAGTCGGGTTGTGGAGTGGGGTGATGAAGGGGAGAGGAATAGCCTCAGCTTGATAGAGTCCCTTCGCTTGTGTGTCAGGAATGGGACTCTCTTGCTCTTTCTTAGGGCGCCCCGCCTATAGATGGCGCTCTGCGATACACAAGTTCGAGCTCCCACGTGCAGCCTGACACACCACGTGCAAGGAGAGGACAGCGAGGTGGTCAGACAGTAATCAGACAACAACGGGTGTCATCAGACGGAGAGAAAGCAGGGAAGACGTAGCGAAAACCGCTAAGACTGCTCCTCTCGCTGCCTCTCCATTGGACTGGCCATAATCTTCATTCACATATCGAAGTAAGTGAGAACGATGTGTTATTGTAGCACGCGTGTGGCCTTACGGGCAGAGGACCGATATCATCCTGAGCACTGTTCTGCTACGCTCCAGCCCACGCCTCAGGTTCCCGCCCACCCCCAGATCAATACCAATCAAAGCAGTGATTACTCTACTGTCCCACGTAATAATACAGCTCCTTTATAGACTCTTCTCCCCATTACCATCAGAGGCCACATCTGGGCCTTTCCATACATCACTGCCCAGATAGCTATCTGGCATTTGGGGAATGAATATCTTGTTTACAGGCTTAAATGCTGCATTTCTCTAGGTTTGTTTATTTTTTGCACATTAAAGAGAAATTAATGTCACTGTCATCTAGAGAGGGAATATCTCCAATGGTATTACAAAGTTTTAGCTGCACAAACTTCTTTAAGATGCTGCACTACACACCGCAGAACTCGTGCAGAACACGACGTGTTCATTTAGGACGTTTTCCTTCACCAGAACGCACCGGACGCAACCGGGTCTCGGTGCCAGTTCGGAAACCTCCAATCGCCCGGCCATCTGGTTGATGTTGGTTCGAAAACGAAAGCAGCGCGTTCACTTGGGACGCAACGGACGTTTTGTCCGTTTAAATACCTGGTGAAGCGGTGGACGTTAATTCTGCGAAACGAAACCTTTTCTAAGGCAAGCGTGGAAGGCAAAGCGAGAGGAAGAGAAGAGAGTACACAAGTACTTCTTAACAGCGACGTGCTGTGGTGAGTTGTTTTGGTGCGAGGAACCGAAATCATACTGGAAACAGCGCGCAGCTGGCCTGACCAGAACAGGAAGGAGGATGACCCGTTTCTTACAGTCGGACACATAAGACAAACAAGTAAATTCCAGACAGCATTCAGTAACAGATGCAGTCATCAACACCAGGGATATGAGAATGCTCTAATGCACATGGACTCAATCATGCAAATGAGTCTATGAATACAAATGGATAAAGAGATAAGCTATGCATACAAAATGCACTTTCGGCTGCTGGCGAACAACTTGTCCTCTCCCCTCTCTCTATCTCTCTCTTTCTCTTCCTCTCTCTATCCCTCGCTCTCTTTCTCTCAGTGTCAGAGCTGTATATGACAGCCGTTGGGTTTGTTTTATTCTCTCAGATGTTTCTTGGCCGCGTAGACGTGCGTAGCGCGTGGCCCTTTAAACCACGGGTGCCTCTCGTTTACACACATACGCAGCGCGCCCTGCACGCTCGTGGCCCTTTAAACCACGGGTTCCTCTGGCTAACACATACATACGCAGCGCGCCCTAGTGCCGGCCGGTCACCGGATTTGCGTGTTTCAGACTAGGCTCTCACAGAACGGAGCATCCACTAACCTCACCTCAGACACGCACAGCACTGGCCATCTTCTCCCGCTCCGAACCTCACGCCGACTAGAATAAACCATTTGATTAGACTCCGCATCTCAATTAACGCTATCTCCCGCCAATTTGGCCGATCTTGGTGGGAAAGAGTTTCCTCTTAATTGCTGTTGCATTTCTGAAAATAGCAGCATGGCTGATAAAGCACTGGAGAAATGAAATATTAGGTTTGATACCAGAGAGAGTGAATTAATAGGCTGTCATCCTCACAGCAGACGCGGAAGAACTTGACTCTTGCTGGGTCTCCTGAGGTCCACCTCATCTCCTCTCGTGACTCTTGCTCCAGAAAATATACGAATACGTTTTTTTTTTTTTAATATAGGTGGAAATAGAAAAAAAACAGTAGATCAGGCTACTGTTTGTAATGATAAAATGCTGATAGCAGTAGGGGTTTTGTTAAAAGTACACATATAGAGGATTTTTTTTTTAATGTGGGGTAGACTGAAAAGGGGAAAAAACAGATTCTGAAGAAGTAGGGAGTGTGGGACTTCCACTGGTCCCAGTAAAACCAGAGGAAGGGGAGAGGAGTTCCCTCTCCAGTTAGCCTGCCCTGCTCTCTGCGTCTCAGGCCAGTCATCTCCCAAAGCTTCCCTGGCTCCACACGGGAGGCGGAATTCTCCTCCGTCAGCTGGCGGCGCTGGTGGAGTAACAGCTCGGCGATGACTCCCGCAGTGGTAGCGCGTGCGAGAGGCAACCTGGGGTCCAACGCAGGCAGCACGGACGCATCCACAACAGCAATGCTCCCCGCAGCACGGGAAAACCAGCGTGGAGCAACCGCACTTCAACCCAGGAAACCCACAGTCAGACGGTGAACACACACACATGCATACCTGCACACACACACACCTGCACACATGCAGACGCCTGCACACACACACACACGTCTGTATGCGCGCACACACACACACACACACACACATATGCATGCATAACTGCACACATACACACACATACACGCGTGCCTGCATGCACGACTGCACACACACACACACACACACACCCACACAGCTGGAAATGTGTGGCCTCTAACGGCAGCCTGCGGCAGGTACAGTGGACATCCCTCAGCCACTGCTTCTGTGTGTGTTAGATATGTGCCACCTGGAACTGGTCTTGATTATTCATAAATAATGTGGGGGACGGTGACAGAGAGAAATAATGGGAGAGATGGAGAAGAGGGAGCGAGGGAGGGAGGGAGAGAGAGAGGGACAGAGAGAGAGGGAGAGGGAGCGAGAGAGAGGCAGGGAGAGAGAGGAAGAGGGGGAAGGACGTGAGATCAATAGAGGGAGTGAAAAACAGAGGGAGAGAAATTATGAGAAGAAGAACAGAAAGGAAGAGTGAAAGAGAGAGAGGGAGAGGAAGAGGAAGAGGAAGAGGAAGAGGAAGAGAGAAAAAAAGAGGGAGAGGGTCAAAGGGCTGAGGCTCCTTGGCATCGCAGTGTTCCAGCAGAGAGAGTAAATGCACACACCCATGCACACGCCCACATGCTCAACTACCACACCCCCCCTCCTTGAAGCCGACGCCCACATAGCCGACGCCCACACGGCCGACGCCCCTGCTCCGCCGGTCGCTGATTGGGCATGACAATGAACCGCTGCTTCCAAAAATGCGCCGCTCATGCCCAGCGTGTAGTGGCCATGCATGAATAAACATGATCCGTAATAGAGGCGAATGAGAATAAGGTGCTTTGCTCCTTCTGTAATTCACCACCAGGAGCAGTGCATCCCTCCTGGAAAAAAAGTGCTGCCACAGAGCGCTGGCTTATTCTGAACAGAGCTCCTGCATAATAAGGGACTCCGTTTCATCGATCGGATTCTGTTAGCTGAACGCTAGACCCCAGTAAATGTATTAGACTCACATCTGTGCCACCCTGTTGCAGTTACTAACACACCCCCCCCCCCTTTTTTTACTCCTTTAGCAGAACAGCTAGTGCTGTTACAGCATGACGGTACCTTCCTCACTACTGACTACCTAGCAGGACTGTGACGTGGTACTAAGCGCCCTGCATGTGAAAGGGAAGCTTCTGGATGTCAGATCTGGATGAGTGGGTGAGTGGGTGGTTGGATGGGTGAGTGGGTGGGTGAGTGGGTGGGGCGCCGCGCCGCGTCAAGCTCATGTTCTGGGGGCGGGGCAGGGGGATGCGATGGGGAAGGGAGCCGGCTCGCTTACTGTTGGTGCCTGCGTCATCGCCGACACCCTTAGGAGGGGCGTGGCCAGCGTAACCGACGGAGGCCCGGTACGTACGATCTGGGTTACGCATTCTCTTCAGTCCTACAGGGGAGCACAGCGAGGGAAAAAGAGTAAGGGGGTGGTTCTACACACACACACACACACACACTCATACACAGTTGCCTCCAACTGCTGTAAACTGCAGGTTTACAGTTGGTTAAAATGCACATTCTCTTTGAATGCTTATAACAGAGCCTTTGATCCCAAATGTAAAGGACGACACTGACAGTCTCCTAATACATTCATCACTCTTGGTTCATCCAGCTAAATAAATAAATAAATAAATAAACAAACAAACAAACAAATATATGCACATGGTTTAGACATAAGCTGCTTTTTTTTTCCTATGACAAATTTACTGGAGCAGGAGGGACTGAGTGGACTGCAGGACCCAGAAATGTCCAAGGCTCAAGGACAACAGTAAACACCTCATTTTTTACTGCTAAGTAGTGACTTAAGATTTACTTAAAGGCACGAAATCAGCTTTCTGGCAGTTCTTTGTTATGTGGTGTGTCTGGTGGAAGCCCCTCCCCCCCACGCCCGACCCACTCCTCCGCACAGCCGTTCATTACAACCACCCAGAAAAAAAAAAAAAAACACGACTTCATCTTCATCTTCGTCTTCACTCCAGTACAGAAACACCACAGTCGGCACAGCAGGTCCCTGCTAGCAAAGGCGCAGAAGATGTGTAACAAGGAGGTTCCAACGACACACTTTCCATCGAGCGTCATTCACATAGCATACTGATTTCCTGATATTTCCACATGGACAGATTTATGCACATTTTTTGTGCTGTTTTGAAACTCTTCGGGTTCCCTTGCCACCTCTTAAAAATGGCTGAAGATTCTGCTCCACTAAGTTTCTCATTGAAAGACTCACAGCAGTCACTCCAAAGGGGCTTTTAATATATTTATCTCACGGCAGACGAGAGAAACATGATGTTACTATGTTTGAATGGAGCCCAAGGTCGCCCTCTGTTCTCCTGCTACCTCTTCATGCTACTTCAGAGAGCCTGGATGGAGCTGATACCAGCTAATCCTGAAGGTCAGAAGGTCATTTCTTGCTCCTTTGGCATCTTGACATTACTAATATCACTAAACTAAACTGTGTACTAAACTGTGACATATCACACGGTCTAGAAGACCACACTCCATCATCAACATATCGTACATGCATGGAAATAAATTATCAGATAGCTAAAACGCTATACATCACACTTTCAAGTACAAATGTCTACATCCTGCCTTTTAGGTACTAAGATACTTTTCTGAAGAGAGTGGAATATATTCCAGAAGGTCCACAGCAAAGTCATCATAGACTCCTAAACTATTCGTTTCAAAATCCAAGTCCAGTAGAACAATGACAGGCACCTTAAGAACATGCGTAGGGCAGGCTGGTAGCTGGGGATTGTAGGCCAGCCGCCTGCTCCTCCCTGCCCTTGCTCTAGCCCCCATGCCCCCCCCCCCCCCCCCCCCCCCCCCC
>JAOXYF010000019.1:13005809-13050375 GCA_028565775.1 Sternarchorhynchus goeldii | reverse complement strand
CTTATTTTATTGCGGAGAGACGAGCTTTTCGATGTGCCACATGGAACTGGATTCAACGACTAACTCTAATCTGGATTCCTCCCTCATTACCCCATTGTCATGCAGAGGGATTCAGCGTTACAGTTCTGAGATAGAAGCTCATAGAAGTTCCATGTATGTCTTGCATGCTTTGAGTTGGAGTTTCCTCCTTCTCTCCTGGTCATTTTGCGCATCAGCGCCTTTTGTGACAGGAGTGACGGTACACGAGCAGCGTGTGTGAATGACCGACTGTGAATGACCGTTCAGTGTACAGACTGAGTAGGGTCCTTTCAGGTAGCCCATCCATACCACGCTAAAAAACCGACTGTGCTCGAAAACTCCACAGAAGGAGAAGATTTATAACAGCACCTAGAAAATCCTGGATGTGGATGATTGCATGGCCACTGATGGTATCAAGGGCCATAACTATATTTATTTATTATCGATTACATACTCTGTGTGTGTGTGAGTGTGAGACAGAGAGAGTGTGTGTGAACAGCGGGTGGGGAAGGACACAATAAGTTTATCTTGCCTGTGTGTGTGTGTGTGTGTGTGTATCATAGCTCTTATCAAAGTAGCATTTCTTCAAGAACTCTAGCTCATTTGGCCATACTCCTTGTCGATGTCCTTCAAAGACCAGGGCCGACACACATTCCTGCTGCTCTGAATTAAGCACTTTCCATGTTTAATTATGTAAATAGTCCATATTTAACTTATCGTTTACCATTTGAAAGATTGATCATAAATCAGGAGTGGGATCTCCTCCGGCAGCTGCAGAGGAGGGTCAGCTCCTGTCAGTGTCAGTTCTCCTCATGGCTCCTGTGTCCTCTAGCTGAGTCCAGGAGTGCGATTATTATGCGTTGGACAGGAGGTGGCTGGCGTAAACGACTTAACGTTTACCAGCACACGAAAAACCAAGACGAGTTGGCTAGAAAGATAAATGCCGTTCTAAATCGTTTTATTTGATTTGGTTGACCAGTATATGCAACTGTAGTCCAGTTTCGGCCTCTTCTGCTCAAAACGCATCCATGTATTTGAGAATGCTGTGTTTCTCTGTAATCTGTCCTGAGCAGATTATGTTATGGTGTGGTACAAGTAACCCTCTCATGATACCAGTGTTACTAACTTGGACCATCAGCCCAAGATAACCTTATTTTCCCTCCTTTGACAGAACATAAATATATTCTATATTCTTCTAAATGTTCTCTATTAGTTTGAGAATCAGCCAGGGTGCCCTTGAACACTCCAGAAACACTTGAAACGTCACACGCTCGAACCGTCAAGGACGGCCGTATGGGTGTAGTTGTGGATTTCCTGTGTCCCTGGGAAAGAGCTGGTGAGCAGACATCCGAAGAGGCAGCCAGACCGGTGTCTGGACGCTCCTGAGCAGTAGATCTTGCAAGCAGATGGAAGCGAGTTAAAGATCTTGGTTAGGTGGTTCCTCTCCAGCAGCACAGCTGTCCCAAGCTTGGAGTTCTTCATCACCGAGGCTCTTGAGATGGTTTATCAGTGTTACCATTTCCAACCTCTGATTCAACCTTTACAAAAGTTCATGTACACAATTGTAGACTTAAATATGAAGTTGAACAGTAAAAAGTGAGTAACTGCACATTGTCTGACCAGTGATATATTTTATTGTTGGCAAATTTTCAATGTTGTTCCATGTTTTAAATATAAAGCTCCTTTCACTCCATTTAAAAGAATGCTGCCCCTTCATCAATTACCATTAAATTCATCAATTACCATTACATTTTCATTAACTCTTTATTTACATCAGTTTCACAGAAACATTCTCTCTCTCAGATCCTCTCCAGCTCCAGTGCCCCTTTAACACAGTGAGTCCCAGCAGGTTTACCAGTTCTACAAATTCCTTTTACAACCAAAGGGGAGAACAGCCATGATCTACCCTTGACATTGTATACAAACAGAAATGACTGTACAAAATGAAAATTTACAGAAACCATTATATTTGAAACCCTTGATGTCAGGAAAACCCAATTTTGGACAGATGGCTTAGCAACTGCAAGTAGATTAATGCAAGAAAGAAAACATGGTGAGATTCTTGACTTTTCTACAAAGCTACAGAACGGCAGCTTGAGAAACCCAAACATCAAAATAAATGAAAGCATTTCCACAGTGGTCAGTTCGTGCTCACCAAAGGGCTAATCGTTGTGGAATGACTCCCACCGACACACACTCATCTAACCTCACTCACTTCCCTCTTTATACTTGAGAGAAGAAAAACCCAAAACATTATGGCTACTGTAGTGAATAAAATGCACGTACGTGTCCCGTCAGCTCAAACATACAGGTATTGCATGTGCTGATTCTTCTAAACAAATGATGCATTACACTGATACTGTAACAGCCAAGACTCTTGGACTGTAACAGAGCTTTGTGCACCGTGGTTACGTGTTCATGTAAAATCATGGACCAGACCTGGGGATCAGCAACCATTTGGCCAAGCACTTCTATAAATGCCAGGCATCTCTAAATACTACGCACAGTTCTGGACCTCAACCCTCCAAGCAAGTTCAAACCAAGATGATGAAAAGCAACCATGATCTTCACACCAGACTAAAGCGCCCTGACCTCAATCATCCATTTCACCTTTAACAAGCATCAAGTAAGCAATGGAAACCTTTCTGCAGAAGCGGCTCCGTCCTAATGTCAAGACTGTGTCTCGACACTACCAAACGCTGTCGGGAGGACGAGGGGGGGAGACGTCTCGCGGTGGCTTCAGTATTGCATAACTCAACTGACATGCAAGGACTTGCTAACCTAGTAGCGGATTAGGCTTGTTTAAGAGGGCGAAAAACACGATGCCATGTGTGGGGACTCTAAAGCTGGAGTCTTGACAGCTCTGTACGATGTTTTCACCAAAACATAATTTTAAAGTCATGCAGGTCTATGGCAAAAAATTAAGATCATCATTTAAAACTTCCATAGCGATAATAATCAAAGTACAACAAGAAAACAAGATTCTTCTCGCTATAGAATTCCAAATAGTCCTACAGAGTGGAGCTACAAAAGTTACAAATATTCAACACACACGCGTGTGTCTTTGCTTAATTATATTTGAGAACATGGTGCCCCACATCAGTCACGAAGAGTCAAAAATATCCATATATAATCCGTCAAAATATCCATATATAATATCCATATATAATCAGACGAGCACACTGCGACCCTTCTGTGATGTCATATGGCTACATTCGTGAAACGGAGCGAGTTCAGCGACACGTGATTATCCTCGGCTGTACAGGCATTGCCTGCTCTGTTCATAGCTGGGCCACGTCCGCCAGAAAAGAAAAAAAAAATACTGCAGAAGTAACTTACATTAATAGAACAATTAAGTTTCATATATTCTAAGACAGGCTATAAAATTTTGTTCTATGTGGACGGCCCAAAAAGAAGAAGAAATTGCCGAGTACAGCCCTGATCCTGGACAAACCGCAGATAAAGCCATCAGCTCCTGATCCCACCCACGACCAGTTAGCCAGTAAGCTCCTGATCATCAAAACTTGCCAAAGCCTAATGAAAAGGTCACGAGTAAACTAAATTAAAAATGAAATGAAATTGCATTAAAAAGGCAGTTACATCCATGTGAGACATGCAAGGGACATGAGGAACGGACACCTTGATGCAAAAACAGCATGGCAGTTAATGCTGACATTTCCGAGGCTTTGTTAATAAAGTGAAGAAAAATCACAGAAGACACTTAGCCGACTACATATCCCAGAATTCTTGGGGCACCCGAGCTCCTGTATAAGACACCTGAAGGTAACGATGTGTTAATATAGTCAGTGGCGTGTTTTTAAACTGTTTCCAGATGAAAGAGTGATTAAG
This sequence comes from Sternarchorhynchus goeldii, assembly GCA_028565775.1. Lineage (NCBI taxonomy): Eukaryota > Metazoa > Chordata > Actinopteri > Gymnotiformes > Apteronotidae > Sternarchorhynchus > Sternarchorhynchus goeldii. The sequence goes on along the minus strand of JAOXYF010000019.1, from coordinate 13,046,508 downwards.
TATTTTTTTAAACCCTGGGTAGTTTCCTTTGAACACTGTTCTCGATTAATTTCTAAATAATAGCACTTTGTTTAACCAAAGGTGCAGTTATCATCCAGTGACAGATTCTGTACCTCATATTAGAATATTTTCATTATAGTGTTCTATTCGTGACAAAGACTTGAGAAAGTTACAGAAGGAAACAGAAGTTGGACAACTCTTAACTTGACACTGTGACAAACACATACATTTGAAAGATATGGGTATAAAAGGGTCTCTTGGACGCTCCCTTTTCTTAAAAAGAAAGAAAGAAAAAAGGTAAAAGTGCAATCCACCAGTTTCTCCAATTTCCAAAAAGGTCCATAATGTGTGCAGGTATGTACCGCTGAGATCCTGGCTCCCACGTTACCCCACCTCAGGTCCATACGGTAGAATCTTCTCTGTAACGCATCACCTAGATTTTGATTGCTTTACGCAAACGTTTAGGAAGGTGGACAATATAAAAAGGAGGAGGGGAAATAAAAACCTTGCAAAAACAAAGTTTTAATAACAGAACTGTAGAGCCCTTCCTTTTCTGTACTCCCTCCTGTTCTAGAGCGGAGTGCGTAATGGGGAGGGGCGGGGACAGGGTCAGTCTAGAAGGCGTTTTCTAGAGCCCAAGCGTGAGCGGTTTGAGCGGCGGATGTCGAACTTCGAGTCTTTGCACTGCTGGCACGTGTACGTCTCCGGGACGTTGGACTTGCGGATTTTAGCACAGGACAGGTGGATCCAGGTGTTACACTGACTGCACTCAATCATCGCCCTTCCAGCAAACGGCTTCATGCAGAAACATGTCACCAAATCCCAAGAGTCATCATCTGCAAACAAAGAATTGCAATCCTGTCAAAATAAGTATTTTTAAATAAGGAGTGTAAAGCTACCCCAGAGCAGGGCAATCAGCAGCTAACAGCACTAGTTTTTTCAGTCCAATGTAGTTTCTTACTCCTGTGTAATCCAGGGCGGTACAATACAGTGCTACCAGAAAGTTTGTGAACCCTTTACAATTTTTTGCATTCATAAATTTGACCTGAAATGATCATATCTTAATCTACTCCCTAAACCTAGAAATAGAAAATGCAATTACATAAAATGACAAAACATTATTTATTTAAAATTTAAACTGTTAAAAAAAAGTAGGCAAACTTAAGAGTATGAGTTAAAACTTAAAAGGGTAACTGAAGTCAGGCTTACTTTCAAGTGAACAGCAATCAGGTATCAGTTTAACAGGTTCTCCCGTTTCAAAAGCATAACTAGGGTCTTTGGTGGTAAAGTCTCGTTTTCATTGTACAGGTTTATACAACTGTGCCACGCCTCGAACAACAACAACAACAACAACAAAAGATTCCAGAGAACCTCAGGAAAAGAGTTCTCAAAGCCCACCATACTGGAGACCAATGACAAAGCCATTTCTGAAGAGCCTGGCCTCCACATATCCACTGTCAGGCAATTATAAATAAACGGTAGATTTTAGCACCACTGCTACTCTCCTGAAGAGTAGCTGCCCAGAAAAAATAAAAAAAATAAAAATTTCTTTCCAAGGGCATCTGAATATCATCACTAAAAATGACTAGGAATCCCAGGGTAAGAAGTAAGAACCTACAGAGCCCTCTTGCATTGAGTAAATGTCAAATTTACACTAGTTCACCATCATGCAGGCACTGAACAAGAAATGCTGTGTGTGGCAGGACAGCAAGGAAGAAGACCCCACTCTCATGAACACACAAACGCTGCTGCCTGGCTCAGGTTTGCTCCAGACCACATGGATAAGCTAAATGACTATGGGGAAAAAGGTTTTGTGGGAAGCCAGAAATATTACTTTGTGGTTTAAATGGGAAAATATTATATTTGGCAATAAAAAAAAAACAAACAAAACACAAGACCCTCCTTCCCAGCTGTTCCGCGTGGGTTGGATGGTTCTTGGTCTAGGGCTGCTTGAATTCAAGATAACATAAGTGTGAAATAAAAGGGCTGGAACAAGAGAAAATCTTCATTTTAGAAAGGGCATGTCCAGAAAAGCTGTGGATGGACCTTAAAGGAGACACGGTGAAAAATAGACTGTTTTTAGTAGTTGTGTGCCTACAAATTGTGGAATCGTGACATCTCATGATTCGACATACGTCTCGATTTTTATGGACTTGCCCAAGTCAGAAAACATGGGATTAAAACAAACCATTCAGATCTGGCTCCGTTATATGCATTATACCGTCCCTCATCTGAGCATCTCAACCCACAGCATATACACATCACTAAGGGAGTCATTAGCATTATACTGCCCCCTCATTTGAATATCTCCACCCCCCATCTTGAGAACTACCTGTGTGAAGGAGCGCCACTGGACCCGCTAGTATCATGCTGAAGTTCAGAGCTCAGAGTTCAACACGGGAACTGCTCTGCTATTGGCTGCTCAGCCCCCAACATCAGAGGACAGAAGAGCTGAGTGCAGAATGTTTATTTCTGACAACAACGCCCCAGCTACAGTCTGCAAAACCTTGTGTGTTTGCACACCATTTTGTGTCTTGACAGCTTTCCCAACCTGGGTCATTACAACGCAGGACTGGCAATGAACGTTTAATAGAAGAGGGATCAATACCAACTGGCCGCAGCGAAAAAATTGCAGACGAGGGAAATTACATATTTAAAAAATAATTGTGCTGTGTGTTTCATTGGCCGCTTTGCACCAGCTAATGCTAACGGCAGAGATAATATCGGAGATGCAATTTTCTAGAGTTATTGGAATTACTTGCTGCCAGATACTCACATAATCCTCACTAATGTTAATGGTATTCGTTTGTTAGCTCAACACAAGATGAACTTCATCTCATCAACACATGAATAACCAGAGAGTTAACGCTGTGTTCCACTCAGGTAATCAGGGGTTAGCGGCATTGCATTTTGCCCGAGGAGAATAGGCACGCTCTGTAATGTGCAGGTGCTCATTATCATTTAAAGGAACAGGCACTCAAACTGCCATTCTGATCAGGGCTGTTTGGACGTGGTGAGAAGGGTGCAGTGGTGTTTGGTTCACAAACTTTCTAGGACCACTGTACAGTGTTCCGTAAGAATTCTTGCAGTTCTGGTTTGTGCAGAACTGATATTGTAGAAGGCTGCAATACGTAACTGAACCGTAACCAAATATGTAACTCCCCTCCCTGAATCCTACCGCCCAAACAGAGTTTGTTGTGGGTGTTTTGATGAATTACTGTGCTCTCAAGTTGTTCGAGAAATGCGAGTCTTAGTGATTAAGGCTTCACTGGTGTTGCAGTGCACATCGCAGTCTCAATATGCAGCAATGGGACTGTGGTGCAACTTTTCTCCACACCCTGCAGATGTTGTGTCTCTGCCAATGTGAAGAACTTGCCTGAGTCCACCATTATGTCCTCGTCGTCTGCGGAGCCATCCTCGTCGCGGAACACCACCTGCTTGCCCTGCCGGATCACGGTCCTCGTGCCTGGCAAGCCCTCGAGCTTCATCACCACCGCCTCGCCTTCCGGCAGGACCAGCCTCTCCTTGCCGTCGTCTCTGGACTCCGGGCCCGAGCTACCGGCCAAGTCCCAGCATTCCCGCTCTGCCTCTGGTTCCTGTTTGCAGGTCACCCGGTCCTGCACGGCCGGATCGGGAGACGGTCCCGCGGCAGGTCGCTCGGGGTGCTCCGCTTCCACGTACGAAGCCGTTGGCTCGCTGGTGCTCAGGTAGTCCTCTGGCTCCTCCTTGATCGCCCACCCCAGTCCAGGAAGCTCCGCCCCTGCGCTGGGAGGAAACAGCAGGAAGGGGGTCGGCTGTTCGCCCTTGGCCTTCTCCAGCTTCTTCTTCTTCTTCTTCACCTTGTCTGCTTTCTTCCGGCCCTCGAGCAAGAGGCCTGAGGACTTCGGCCTCTTCTGGGGCTTGTGTTCCTCACTGACTGGCCTCTTGAAGCCAGAGAAGCTCTTCCTGTTCTTGCTGGAGTGCTCGTCTGGCGAGGGCAGGCCCCACCCATCGCTGTCCGCCGTGCTGCCCGTGCTGTTGGGTGGGCTGGAACTGCTTCTGAGTGGCGCCTCCTGTAGGCATACAAGAGTGGGGCAAGTTTTAACAGCCGTGCTCACTCGAACATCTCTGAAACCGATTCAGCTGCGTCTACCAACTTACTCTGGAAGTTCTCAAATGTCTCTGGCCAAGTTAATGACCTGATATGACTCAGTCTGAAACTGCTTCATCAACAAGTGACTCACTGATTATTTTGTGCTGACTATTCATGGCATGAATGAACAGAACACAGTTTCATCCCCATAAAACCAGCTGGGAATGGCACAATATTTATCACACCAAATGCAGACCACACTGGAGCACAATGAGAATGCTCAACATCAAATGAAACCATATAAGAGGAAGATGCCCAAGACGAACTCTGCAGCTTTGATTCAAGGGTGGAGACATCACCCAAGAGGAGAAGTTTCCCCACGGTAAACGGGTCAACAAACACAGGCGGTCGAGTTTAAATGAGAGCCCAAAGAGAAACCGCTGGATGTGAGAATAAGACACCATTAAATGACCACCAATACGAGCAGATTTAAGCACTATTTTACACAACTGCGTTTCGTTGAACGAGACAAAAATATCTTCTAGAGCGTAAATGATTCGGTGTACAGGGGATGTACTGTGGCTCTGCAAAGCAAGGCCATAAAAGGTCAAAGAAGCCTTTCACAATCTCCACTATATCGCTTTAATTTAGGTTTATGGCACAAGTATAATCCACAGACTAACAAGGCAAAACCTGCAAAACCACATCACATGAACAGAAGCTCATGACACAAACCGCAGATATCTGTCAGAATGCTCACAGGACTCTCTACAGGACTATCCAGTGGGATGCATGATAACAGCCCACAGAACTGAAACGAACAATTTCTTACAAAATGCATGTCTTGATTTTCCATTGTCAAGTAATAAAGTATCAGTGTAATGCAGCAGCCATTTTGGTCTTTAGGTTTTCACCACAGCCACTCACAATTATCTGTGCAGATGGCAAAACTGAGACCAACGGCACAGACTTGTTATCCTGTGCCACACAAGCGCAACCTAGAGATGCATACTATACCAGCAGTTGATATTTCTATGCTGATAAATAGAAAATATATTGAAATTTGACATAACGATAACTTGACTCACCATTTCGCTTGCTTCTTTAAATGTTTATTACACCTATTTCTCTTTTGACAAGTGCAACATGTGTACAACAGGCTGATAAGAGAGGAGACACTGCATCCTGTAGTGTTTAAACACTAAAACGCATAAATAAAACTGCAACCAGTCAGATCTGGTGCAAGGTGCATGCAGCTGTGTGCACGTAAATGCCAGTTATCGGCTACATATTTGTTGTTTTCACATTACTTATTGATTGGATTTTATTTCACATTACTTAGTGAATGTGATATTTCATGACGATAATACATTAATTACATAATTACTAAATTATATAAATTAATTTAGTAAGTTACCATGACTACCACTTAGCACAACAGCCTCATTCTAAGTTGAATAAGGCATGATGGCCGTCTTAAATATGAAGCTGTATTGTTCGTTGTGGCAACGTTAAGCATGAATGAATAATGTAGTACTGTAATGTAGGTGATTCATGTCACATTAGTAAGCAAGATTATTGCTCTGTTAATCTTAGTCTCATGTACGTACACACTAGCTGTTCTGAATGTTGCTGTTCTACTCAGAGGTAAATGAGAAGCATCATTCTTCTATCTCGTACTCTGACCAGCAGACCAGAGTGAAATGTCTTCCCCTCTGGATATACTTACTTGTAAATGCAGTCCTTTAAACTCCCCAACATTGTTGTTGCAATAATTTCCAAAACTGGCTTTACAAGTGGTAATATCATAACACTGCCTTAAACTGAACTCATGGACTACAGAGTTAAAGTCAAATAACTGGCATTAGTATTAGCCACAAGGTGTTCATGATCGGTTATCATTATCAGCCCAGGAATGCCATATGGGTGTACACCTAGCCCGAATGTTCATGAATGACCAGCCCAGAAGGGAATGAGACTCAGCGTTATACCCTCCAGACAAGACAAGCGGTAAGAGATCAGGCCCTGGTGTAGCCTGGATGTTCCACCAGCAGGAGAACGTGAGACTGAAGGGTTCTGAATGCGTGCTGCAGTGATGCATGGCACTACTGGACGAGGTCTGACATGAGCATGGAGGAGACTGGAGCGGCCCTCTTACCCTGGGAGAGAGGGCTGAGGTTTTTTGGGGAGGGGGTCCCTCAGTGGCGGGGCAGCATGGGGGGAAATGCAACAGGGCAGCTGCCCACAGAGCAGCCGCCAGTTCTGTGGATCAAACAGAGCGTCAACAGCACAGTAGCTCACAGGGGCAGAAAGGAATGTGACCCAAACATAGACTCCAGCACCACCCAGTGCTGCGTAACTGCTGCAGGAGTACATCTCTGGAGGTGTGTGAGAATGGTCCTGAGAACAGGTGATCAACATAACTGAGTTAGTATTTTAACTACTCTGAAATTACTACACCCAGTCGTGTACACACATACACACACAGCATACACAAACACCCACACAGTACACCAGTCTGCATGGGCGGTAAAGACAGGGTATTAATAAAGAGTAGGTGCAGGAAACGTTTAAATGTACACCTTAAAAGGCACAAGATGCATCTCTCATTGTGTAATTCTCTTCCTCTCTCACAATCACAGACACACAATGTAAACAGAATTAACTCACCTCCTGTGGATATGGAATATAACCTGCATATGCCAGCACAAACGTGCAGAACTTGTTGAAATCCTCCACAGTCCTTTTCCTTTTGTAAGTTGGACTATAACCCTAAAATTAAGACAAAAATTCTGCATCACATTTATCACAATTTTTATTAAAGAAAAAAAAAAGATTTTAAATCTACTCAACATAATGCCATGAATTTAAGAGACTATGCTCTAATTTTCTGCTTTAACCCCGAACACTCATCAATTAAAAAGGTACTACTTTCGGGACATTACACATAAAAGAAGGGTTCGACCGAGCAGGCATGATAATTTAAGAAGGCGCTTCGCTGTGTAGTTTTCTCCAGGTATAGCATACTAGCTAATACTACGATACGACACTACTAGCCATGTCGCATTAATTAGCTACTTAAGTTAGACAGTTACTCTTTAGAGCCGTTAAATTCAATATTTACTATGCACGTTTAACTAATGGTCCACCGAACATGCCGTTTTATAAATCATACTTTGCATACACTTTCAAAGTAAATCAAGAATTCTAAATAATCATCTTCGACCGTAGCGACAAAAAGCAGGAGTTGACATGAATTGGCATCGACGAAATGCATGAGAAATTAATTACTGGAGAAGATTTTTTTTATTAAAAGCCATTAATATTCGTTCGTTTCCCGACTAAAGATTATGAAAATTATAAATAAATGACATTTTATTTTTACAAGACAGTCGAGTAAGTAGGAGGCGGCTAACTTTCCTTGTAGCTAGCTAGCAAAGCCACATAGCTAAGCAAGTGTAACTCGCCACTATGGCAAGACCTGCTTAGTAGCAGCATTCAACAAGACACCAACTAGCTCTAGCTAACCAGCTAACGTAACGTCAGACAACGACAGGCTGGCTACAGAAACAGGAAAAACATGTCAACACTTGAAATGTATGCAGAAGAATAAGTTGATAGATTTAAGAGCCTCCGGTCAATAAATGACGAGACCCAAATACTTTTCTTAAACACACAAGCGTCTCTGACAAATGAACCAGTCCATCTCCCAACATGTATCCAGCTAGCGCAGTGTTACAGAGTGCGCTGCAAGCAAAAACAAACGGTAGCTAGCTTGCTAGCTGCCCTAACAGGTAGTTTAGCTAGATAGCTAACTTTAGCTTTTGCTAAATAGGTTGACATTTTATGTTGAGGCTAGAAATGCCAACTGCTGTCGAAGTTTGTGTGAATACTGCGATAAAGTTAAATATTTTGGTTAATGTTTTGGAATAACCAAAACATTGCACGACATGACCGATCGGACCGTTTTTCTCATATTAAACAGCTACTCTCGAGCAGGTATTTAGGTAGCTAGCGACACTACTAGCTAGCTGGGTTAAATACTTCAAGAGTTTAAGAGCCGACACACGCCTAGCAAAAAATAAATAAACTGCTACACTAAATAGTTGGGATAAAAATCCAGCTAGCTGACATCTTGAAAACATCGTCAAATAGCTAAGGAACTTTTGTCTAGGAATATGAATGAACACCTTACCTGTGAGTCAAATGCAGAAGTTGCTGTAATGTTACCGTTGTCCATTTCTGTATAGCGGAATAAGAAATAACATTAACTGTTGATCTGAATGTAGTCGAAGTGAACGAATTCAAATCACACAAATATACATACAAACACTATTAAATAGATCAGTGATAAACACACACCGCTAGCTAATGTTATGCACTGGGGAAAATCACTTAGGTAGCTATCCAGCTAGCTATATTAGTCAACAACGGAACTATGCAGTTGTCCATATGTAACTAGCTAGGTAGTTAATCGGGATTTTTACATAACCATATTAGCTAGCTAGTTGTGTTTAGGTTACATAATAAATCTTATCACGTAGCTAGATGATGTTAGCCGTTTTAGCCGAAGATCAGTCAGTCTAAAGTACCCCTGTGTGTGTGTGTGTGTGTGTGTGTGTGTGTGTGTGTGTGTGTGTGTGTGTGAGGATACATCACACTATTTGACACTATACACACAATATGTGATTATATATATATTATATGTATATGATATATGTGTTATATATATCACACATAAGAGACATATATAGCTAGATAAATACATAGGTTAAGTCTATATTAACAATTGCTAACCTCGCTATCTAACGCGACACTGTTATTCTGTCAAGCGATATCAACTTATGTCAAAGAAGATGGCTGACTTTGGTTTAGTTTTATCATTAACATATCAAATAATATTACGTTAAGGATCATTATAAATAACTTGCTCAGTGATTCCAAAAGCTGTCTAGCCATCACACGGACATCGACTGGTCTAGATCCAGATAACTTCAACCCGGCGAGTTTAGCGAGTCAGAGCAAGTGTTAGCAAATGACAACCAACCACTATTGGTAAACAAATTGTTGACCGTGCAAATACAACAAATGACAATCTTTGTGCTTATGATAGTCTGCTAGCTAGCTAGGTTTACAAGTTCTTACATTTCCACCAGTATTAGCTGGATAGCTATTTAGTTACCTGCTTGGTAAATATAATCTGAGCTAGTTTAAACTGTTAGCTAAGCTAGCTGTTTAGCTAGCTAGCTATTTATACGTTAGCCATTTAACTGGCTAGCCAGCAAAGCTAGCAAAATCTATCCGTTTTTAAAAGTTCAATCTCAGTAAAGAAAAGCCTTATACTCTTACCTTAGGTTGATATTCAGGCGATGACAGCAATATAATGTGCTGGGTAATGGTTGCAATATGCAAACTTATAACTTAGCTACCTAGCTACATGTATAACGTTAATATATGACAGCCAAGGGGCACTAAGTACAAACCTAAAATGTTAGACTCCTAGCCAGCCAACGCCAAAGCACCGAGAGAGTGCCGCGGGTCTACGTCATAAAAGATGTTCAAGGAACGCGCGGCGCGGCGAACAATCGCTGATCTCTAAGCCATTAGGTATATGAGACGCACCAAGATGTTATAAATCGGGACTTTGGGAAAATAGGATACATTTTGTAAACGTCATGAATTTGGAACACCTTTCAGTGTTTTACTAACTATATTTGTTTTTCACAGCTATTTTATCATTCATTGCTTAGATTGGGGGGGGGGGGTAGCGGATCATAATAGATATGTATTAGATATGTGTATAGATATGTATTAAAGTAAAAAGTAGGTTTAATTCTATGCAGTAGCAGGGAACAAAGTAATGGCTTTTGAAAAGAAAACTGCTTCAGAGACAATTTCAGCGACTTTCATATGACAGTTACAAGATAATGTATCTTAAAAAAGAAACATGCTCTGTTTCACTTTGGGAAACAGAAATACATAGGTTAGGCTGTAACAGGTCAATAAAATGTTAATAAATGTCAAATATATGATTCCATACGAACCCAAACTACCTGAACTGAGACATTTGATTTTTCATATCCATTTTTTTATTTTGTTTTCTGACGGTGGACAGGACTCTTATGTACGGAGCTCTAAAGTCTGTGCGTGTCCAGTTCAGAACTGCTACCTGTAACCTTTTCTCAAGAGTTACTTTATAACATATTTTTCCTCTGTCTGCTCCCTGTGTATGTCACCCAGTCCTGCCTAGCTGTTTAGGGACTGACTTTGATGCTGCAGTTTCTAGGCACCGCAATCCTCATAATAGATTCTATGAAAACCGTTCTGTTACAGTGAGCGAAAGAGAGGCGCTCACAGGGCAGATTTTGCCTACTGGACCACGCGGATGAAAAAGATCGCGCTGTCAGTGAAATTGGACACGCGCACACGCGCGTCCACACACATACACCCCCACCCACACGAGGACAATTGCTGCGTCACCGAGTGAGAAGACAGTCGCAGCCTTGTAGCTTTTCTCTCCGTGAGTAGCTAACAGTTTTTATTCTCAGCTATTATGAGGCGTTTATTTCAGCAAATGTAATCTGCTAATGTACTGTTCTGATGTTCAAACTCAAAGTATCGTTACTGTAAAAGCTGTTTTATTACTTTGCCTAGAATATGCGTGTATGATTCCAGTCAAGAGAATGAGGAATTTAGACGAATCCAAGTCTAAAATTCGTATTTTTTCTTGCAGTAGTAATGTTTTGTATCTAAAGTTACGTATTACGCGTGTACTTACTTCTGTGTGACGTCAATGCGCAAATCGAGCAATATATATATATATATATATAAAATCTACACTAAGACACTAAGATAAGAGAAACTCTCCCTTATTGGAGTGCGAGGAGAGATCTGGAGTGTACTAAGTCTGACATATCTCAGAAAATTGTTAAATCAATTGAATAAGCGAAGCATAATTCTGCTAGTAGGACAGCCTATGGCATGTCAGTGTTTTAAGCGTGCTATGTAACAGATTATTGTCCTTCATTAGCTTGTTAAAAAAGTGTCCTATTGTTGTCCTTATGAAATGCATTTTGAGTTGTCTGCAGGTTAAGGTGACCTTTAGGCAATAAAAACAATGACAAATCTTCTCAAAAATCCAAACGGAGATGGTGAGACCAATATCCGAGTGTTTTTGTATAATGGCATCTAATGACACAGTCAAAATGTTTAGCATAGCATAACAAAACATTTCTATAGCAGGCTACTGTTGTGTCTGTCCTAGAGGACATGGAATTCTGGGAGGTGACGGAGAACGGGGGCTGCCAGTGGTGTGTGGAAGACATGCCTGGGGACTGCGGGCATGCATTCAGTGATGAGGCCGTGACCAAATACTTTTCCACTTCTTTTCAGTGAGACAGTACACAGTGGATAAATGAATATGTGTGTGTGTGTGTGTGAGAGAGAGAGAGAGAGGGAGAGCTTTGTATTAATGTCTGTCACTGACTGCTATTTCAGGCTGTGTCTTAAAAGACAGGTGATAGACCTGGTAGCACATGGCTATTCCTCAGAGGATCTGGATGATATTCAGCCTGCTATCACTGTGGAGGACTGGTAAAACTTGGTGTTTATTTATTTATTTATTTCTATAATACATATATTGCATATTTATGAGCCCCAGAACCGAATAGGTTTTTTTTCTTTGCATGTGTGTGTTTTAGGTACTGCAGTCGGACAGACTGTGGGTGTGTTTACCAAATATCTGTAAGTCTGCTGGATGAGAATCAGGAGTTGATACAGGAATTCAAGCCTGACAGTGTGACTCTTGACCCAGACACTGATGACTGCTCATGGAGACAGGTAGGAAAAGATCTAGTCATACAGTGTTAATACATGACTTCAACAGTCAGTAGACTGTCTTATACAATGTTAATAAATGTGTTCCAACCTTCTAAATATGTTGCATAAAACAATGCTGTGTAAATACTTTGGAGAAGTACAATTGATATTATACAGTGATTGCCTTAAAACTCAATTAAAGTATATTATCATAACGATTTATTAATCATTTTGAAAGTATATATCAGCATAATTATTTATTCATAATAATTCCTACTTTCCAGATTACTCATGTGTTTTCCAATTATGGCCCAGGCCTACGCTACATTTCTTTTGAGCATGGCGGTCAAGATATCAAATACTGGGATGGCTGGTTTGGAGTGAGAGTGACGGGGAGTTCCGTGACTATTGATCTGTAAAAGGCCTACCTCAGAATGGTCCAGCACTAGCCTGGAGTATGTTAAAGATGAATTGGGCTATATAATATGTTTCAAGCCCATCGTAAGCTGTTTAGATCTGTGCACTCAGCATTTTAGCTAAAATGGAAATCGCACAAAATGCAGTGGAGATGCCTTTTATATTAACGCTGCTATAATGGAAAAAGCAAACAGGGACATTTGTGAATTAGAAGGTCTTGATGAGCAAAGATATGCGAGCTGCTGTTTGCTTATTGCAAACAAATCGAGAGAGAATATGCCTGTGATTGCATGTATTTATCTATCTACCTCTGCTAATGTAGACAGCACTGCTGAGAATCTCTAATAAACTTTCTAATACCACAGTTCTAAAGCTTCCACCAAATCAAGGCAGGATAATGGCGATGTGAAAGACAGCAAGTCACTTTGTTTATGTTCCTGCCTGTCAATAAAAGGACTAGAAAAAAGATAATAATTTGCATGTTTCCTGTGGTCCTGAAAGATCCTGGCACACTGAAGACCTTTCATTTTTCTTTTGCAGTGTTTTCTTGAGATTACTTGTAAAATTAACCAAAGAATAATCACCTCTTTAATTACAAACAGGTCTGTTATGCACGTTCATGATGCGTGCTGTCAAGAGAACAATGACGTCGTCACTGAAAATGAGCTTGGCATGAATTGGGTCTCCTTGCCCCCTTGTGGTCAACACGCAAAACAATGACGGGCTGTCAAAATGCAATGGGCCAATCAAAACTCAGACATGGTCAGAGATTTACAATGGCTCCCTGCACACAAACGGGCACGAAAACTTGTGTGCTAGAGCCCTGATGACAGCCTGACACTTCATTTTTCCCTCCTGACAGCTGCATACTTTCCATGGAACAGCACAGCTGTCTCATTTAGACAAGAACCTTTCTGTGTGTTGACAGCTGAATGCATTATGCAGGTGGAAATGAATGAGATTAGGCACTTTTGTAAGACACTTGGACTGTGACAACACTGACATGTAGACATTCACATGATTTAGGCAGTAACAGACGCTTAAGGCTTAAAAAAACCATTAGCTTCCTATTAGGATTTAAAACAATACAAACAAATGAACATTTTCAGTACATGTAGCTTTTTTGCTGAAAATATGTATTTATTATATACAACATTTATTATACACAAAAATAGAGACAGAGAATCATCAGTAAGTGAGCTTAATCAAAAGGAAAACAAGTGAGAGGAATGTAAACGATATACATTTTTCTTTATGTCACTGAGACCCCCCCCCCCCAACACAGGTTACTGTAAACTAGCTAAAAATCATATAGAGCAGGTTTCCCAGAACAAGAATAGTTCATAAGACTTTAATAGTGAATCACCACTATGTAGTCCAGTTTATTGCATATTCAGGAAACCAGTCCACAAAGCTGTAATACAAAGGTGTTTAAATCCAACAATTGTACATTACAGAAATTGTCTCTTTGATCATAAATGGTATATTACTACCTTTTTCAGCAAAAATGACGACAAAGTGTATATATGTATAAACAGTAAGGGCTAATATCACCCGCATTTGACCTTTTGTTTGACCTTCTGTTGCTTCTACAGCCTTTAAAGTGATGGGTGGTGTTACTATGAACTAATTTGATCATTTTGGTAGAACTGCAAAGCCTGTTCCAAAACACTAACATAAATACTGATATTTGCATCTGTTCGATTGTCCATTCATTCAAATCTAAGTGCTTTGCCCTGAAACCATCCGGCATACAATTAAACGCTCAATACACTCTGCATTTGATGACTGTTATGCAAGACTCAGTACGGCAGACAAACCGAAGATATCAGAAGGTGTACATACGTATCCCAGGGCTGTAAAAGCAGTAACACGTTTCTACACTTCGGATGATATATAAAAAAGATCCTCATCATAGGACCTGCTGTGTTTAAGATAACATGCTTTATGACCACATAGTGGTAAAGGTCTGTTAAAGAACTTGAAACTTCTTAGTGATTCCAGGCCCTGAGTGTAGATGACCAAGTTGGTATACCGCAGAGCCATTTCTGAATTAACTTTGTTTACCTAAACACAAAAGTTGTTTTGTTAACCCAAGGCTAACTATACAAAAGTTATTTAGTTAGCCCCACAAGGCTAGCTATACAGTAAGGCCGTCTGGGTCTGTCCTCAGCGCTGCTCGTCTTCATTCGGTTTGTGACTGCACCTGCTTGCAGAACGCTTCAAACTGCTGCTGTTCAAGTTCTGTCATAACCTTGTTCAGGGCATAGATCTGTAACACACGTACAAATGCGTAGCTGGCGTTAGCTAGGAGTGGTAGTAACCCAGTAAAAAGTAGTGAATATTTTAAATAACAATGACTGTGTATTCTTTGCGTGTGTTTTAAGGTCATCACTCTGGGAAGGTAAAGTGTTGGTTCAGGAGGAGAAACAGCGTTATTACTTCTGCTCTCTGCCGTTGCTTCAGCTCCTGCTGAGCGGATTTCTGCTTAGCTCGGTCTCCTCGCGTAGGTGTCTCCTTCTGTTTCTGCTTGTCCTTTCGACAGGCGGGCTCCATAATTTGCCGTCAGTTTTTGACCTTAAAGGATTCAACTGGAGTAAATTAAACCCTTAAGTTATACAAACCAAACAGCTATTGAATCTATATTTCTTCTAAATGTCTAAATGTGGTTATCCTACTATTTGCAGGAAAAATGTAATCTATTTAAAGACAACTTTGCAGAAATATGTATTTGCAGAAGTACTGATTAAAGATTAACCTAGCATGAAGTACATGGGTTGATTCATAGCTAGCGCATAGCTACCCAACATGTGAACATAAGTGTCTCCAACAAAGACCGTAAGCACATAAGATATCTATGTAAAAGTTGGCTTGATGTAAAGGATCTTACATTTTTGTTCCTGGCAATGTTGTGCGCAGTGACAATACCACAGCTATGACCAATGTTTATGGTTAGTAACGTAGGCTACGTAGCTAGCTATGGCATTAGCTAAAACGTAACGTTAATGTTGGCTATCGTAACTTTTGCTGGATTGGTTAACTGGTTAGCTAGTTCATAATTAATAACACCAAGTTTGTAACATATACACCATACGGAGAACTAGCAACAGGAAAACGTTAAACCTAGAACCTTGCAAGCATAACTAGCTAGCTATTTTTTGTGAGTTGTATGTAAGATAGCTATCCATAGCGAACTTAGTTCATGCATTGTATGTACGGAACATCGCCCCTTTTACTCACCAAGAAATAAAGCAATTGATGTGCAGATAATAAAGATGCTATAGCATAGACTGTTCCGCTATTTAGCTAGAGAGAAACCATCTAGCTAACACGTCATAACACCCGTTAGCCGGCTCCTAGAGTTACTGGTAAATAATCCCGTGTTATAGTGTCTTGTACAGAAATGTTCCTATCATATCAAGAGGTATGTCATACAGAACAGCATTTTTTGTATAGTATCAATAAAACAGCCATAAAAACATAGAAACATGAAAATCTTATAATTTTCCAATGTTTTTTATTTTGTGATATTTCATCTGTTCTGCATATCCAACTCTAATAGCAAAGGAGACCACATGAGGTCGCCCCTGTAGTTCTGCCGGGAGTTAGCGATGGGTCGGTCGAGAATGATTCTTGGTTTGACCAGATTTTTGTGACTATATGTATATATACCTGCAATGTGACAAAAGTCTCTCTCTCTCTCTCTCTCTCTCTCTCTCTCTCACACACACACACACACACACACACACACAGTTGACAACTGTTTATAGTAGACAACCTGATATATATAATAAAAATAATAATGTGTGTGTGTGTGAGAGAGAGAGAGATTCTTTTTTTGTCACATTGCAGATTATACAAAGAGTATATGATGATCAAAATCACTAAAATATTGGGAAACAGGCTACATAATATAACATAACGTCAATATAATATAACAACATAAATATAATAGCTGGCATGTTTTCATTGTTAACGTTTAATTGACGTGTTTTTGTATGTAGCCTACCCAGTAGTTAAAGTAATGCTCTGCTTTTATGTCTTGTCACTCCATACTATATTCTGGTACTTCCATTAAATCAGAGACCTAATTAGAAAGCTGAAATGTTTATGAGTGGACACTATTTGGCCAAATCTGTCACCAGTGAAGTTCTGGCACCTACTGTTATCCTTTGATATAAGATACCAGGAGTGCTAATGTATCATTAAAAAGGCAGCAATAGTGTAATTATAGGGACTAATTTGGTGTCAGGTTGTCTGACACATATGGACCACCATGGAGAACACCCCTGATCTTTCCCATGTAATCCTCATCTATGTAAATATTAGTTAATATGATACCCAGCAGAGCCTAGAGAAGTATAATGAAGTGAAACAGACTCTAAAGCATGTCACTGTATCATCCATAAAACAAAAAAGAAAACAAACATACGTGTGTTAATGTTTTTTACGAACTTGAACTTTTGAGCTCGTATAGTTGTCGTCAGCCCAGTGCCCCTTGGCACTACTTTGCCAAATGAAATGTATCCTGGCACATTCCAGTGTGTTTTCTTGGATTCCATTTCCAACTCAGGAGAGCACTTGCTGTGTAATAATATCCAGAAAAGAACAACTGATCCTAAATACAACAGACCCTGTAAGATTGATTTTCCACCACGCACGACGTCTTAAACTGGCGGTCACGAGGGAGTTCCCATGAGCCCCTGCCACAGTCTTAGGAGAGGTCCGTGGAAACACAGCCTGAACAAACTGAAGGTGGTAGGTCCACAAGGTTCCTTCGACCCATTGTGCCAGATCGTTGACAGAGGCATAACAGGAGCTCAGCCCACTCTCACTCTTTCTCTTTCTCTGTGCTTCCTTACCAGCACACTCCATTGACTATACCAGTAATTCTGGGTAATATGTCTGCAGCTGAGAACTGCTTTCTCACACTGCACTGTGAGAACATCTTGAGATGTTTCGTGGCCACAACTGCTCTGTCTCATTTAAGGAGGACTAAACGTCAACACTGAATGATTTGTGTGATTATTAAGAAGTGAGCAAAAACATTGATGATGTCTAAATGCTGGAGACAACATCTATAAAAAACTAGAGTCATTTTGCACAGTATGAATCTGAAGTAAACACAATCTATATTTAACATTAAAACAAAATGTCATTTAGCCAGCCTCAAGTGTAAATAGTGCAGTAAAAAAAAAAACTGCAATATAGTGCAAATAACGTGACACATTAAATGTAGGACATTAGGTAACACAGGCCGTCTGTAGGCCTCAGCCGGGAGACACTGGGCATACAGTACACTGCTGAGAAATGTGCTTAAGGCCATGAACTGGTCTAACCAAAATGATTTGTCTGTTTTGGCATTCACAGTGTTCAGATATGTTTGGCAGAATGCAGTACAGGTACACTGTAAGCTACATTAATAAAAAGCGGCTTTGTCAAATGTTTACGAGGTAGAGAATACTAAGGTGCAGTCTGAGAGAAAAATTTAGTATATATTTATAGTTCATTATAGTTCAGGATGAAGAGTTGTGTTTACAATGGAACAGAACAGGCTACTCAAAATGAAAACATGAAAGATTCTCCATTTATACTTCTTTAACTCAATGATAATAAAAAAACTGTATATTGAGATCTTCACAAAATATGGACTTATATTTATGAGTTCTGGCCAAAGTAAAATATGTATAATATGGTAATGAGCTTGAAACCTGACCTGGTAGTGGTGTTGATGAAGATGAGCTGAGGTTTGTTCTACTCTCTTCCTTCTAGACAGGATTAAACATGAAGAACACCAAAAGATGCCTTCAACCCACGGTACCGTGTTCGTTACTGTTAAACATGGCAGCGGGCCTGTTCTTGTGGTCTGGTTCGTTTCTGCACTAAACTCTAACAAGAATATACATGTACGGCACAATAGAACTGCTCTAAAATTCAAAAGATTTCTAAAAGATTTGAGTTTGTGTTTGTTGTTGTAGGCCCAGAGTAACGTTAATAAAGGTGAGAGGTGACACCTTCCGCTTGGTCATCAGATGTGAATGAAAGAGTGACTGCATTAAAAATAACCAAAAAATAGGCAGCATTCCAGCTTCAACCCGAGACCAGCCATTTTATATTGGTGTCGCTGAGCCCCCGGGAACTGAGGCAGAGAGACGGAGAGGCGGAGAGGCAGAGAGGCGGAGAGGCGGAGAGGCGTCCCGGGCTGGCCTGCTGCTTTCCCCTCGCTGCCAAGCAAACGCAGCACAACATTGAACTTTTCATCGCTAAAAATAACCCGGCGGGCTGGCCATGCCCGAAATAAACTCCCAACTGAGGCGCCCTTTTGAACACCTGTACCACTGCTCCACTCGGCCTGCGGCACTAGGGGCACGGCAGCGAGGGTAAATGCCGGCGAGGCGTGGATATGAGGGGTTAAATGCCGGTGAGGCGTGGATGTGGGGGGTTAAACGCTGGCGAGGCGTGGATGTGGGGGGGGGGGGTTAAATGCCGGCGAGGCGTGTAATGTGGGGTGAGCTCACGGGTTTGTGGGGGTAATAATCACACAAAACACTCGGCACAAGCTACAGGAAAGCTGCCCGCCCCCCCAGTCTGACCTCCACAGCCCCTCCTTCACCTGCACATACGGACAGAGTGATGCTTCCCAGTGCTGAGTGATGACTGGAGCACTTTCCTTTTTCCACACCTCAGTTTTACAGAATTTGTTTAAAGACGCAGTTGTTATGTTATGCTATTATGATACAGTTGTAACTTTGGCAAAGAAACAAAAATGTAAAACCGTCAATGTTCATTTGAGGATAATTCCGCAGATGAAGTGAGAGGCATGTATTGCCTCAGCTTTTGGTAAGAGATAATCAAGTTTGACAGCTCAGACAGATGTGGGCCTAGGGAGGGATTCGGGCTAATGCTAATGCTAATGCTAACCTGCATGTTGGCTTGGTCACTTTTAGACAACAAATGTAAATAGATGTGCTTTTCTGTAATTGCTGCAGCAGGTTTCAAAGCTGACACTTCATCTGAATTGTTCTCCGTCCTTAGAGAACATGTCAGCTCAGATTGTGCAAGAGATTTTGTATGCAATTAAAAGAACAGCAGCTGATTATTACAGTCTTATTCCATTCAGTTTCTTCACAATAGGTATCCGGGTATAGACCAGCCCGCTATTTATGTGTGTCACATGCTTAAAGCCCAAGGGCACAGAGCTGCTTGTATCCACATACACAAGTTCACACAAAAGCATGAGGCTCTCAGTGTAAGATAGAGTTTGGAAAAATCAATCCAGACTTTACTGCAATGACACTTTTGTATAACAGAACTGTCCATAGTAAAACACACACACACGCACACACACACACACGCACGCACACACACACATACATATATTATATATATATATATATATATATGTATACCTTTAACAGTTTTTTTAAACATTCACGTTCAACATGCTTCACATCACTCAACTCAAGTGTTCGACTGTTAATATTGTTTTGATATTCATATTGGTGGTACTGGTTTTTGGTGGTACTGATGCTGGTGGTACTGATACTGGTAGTACTGATTTTGTGGTACTGATATTTGCAGATGCGCTTATGATTAGGCTTCCAGTGGTGATTCAGTACGTGCTGATAGCTGTACGTCAGGTGGTAAGTGGGTAGCAGCTTGTGACGCAGAGGTGAAGCCAGTACCCCACAGTTCCCACTTCTTCAGGGTTATTTACTTTAGAATTGGTGCTTGCTATTCAGCCGCCGAAGCCACACGATCTGTGTCTGATCAGTAGTCTAGGAGCCTAGTGGCTTCCTTAAAAAACATGAGGTTTCACAGGTATGCGTGTGGCAAAAGATGGATCTCATTTTATATGTATTATGCAAATAGCATCTTGGCTAGTACCCTCCACACTTCCCTCCCCTTCCCCCTCCCCCCTTGTCCTCCTCCTCCCTCTCCCCCTTAACATAAACATACCCTCTGGCAATAAATCTCTACTTGTTATTTCCTCAGTCCCGCTCCCCAGAGCCAAATGCTCAAATACAAGATCTGCTTGTTGAACATGATGCCCCCGCAGACCCCCGCCGCCACTCCCAGCTTCTGCACCGTGTCGCGTGAGGTGAGGAGGGGGCGGGGAAGGTCCCCGGGGGGGGCGGGGAGGCTGGAACAGGCAGCCTTTTGACCCGCCTCGTGACAGTCCCGCAGTGTGCACAGGCTGGCGAGGCGCGGCCTGTTCGGGCAGCCTCTTAGACGGACGCTGGCGCTCATTAGCGCTGTTTGTGTTGGCGGCGGCCACATGGCGCTCCGGAGCGTGGTACAGCGCGGGCACACACGCGTGCGCGCGGTCCACATGCTTAGCGAACACGGGCACTGGTTTACATTAGATAGAACAGATGATATTTAAAAATCCTTTGCTGGGAGGAACTGAACATTTGGTCAGGTTAGGGAAAGAAAAAAAATAAAAGGAACAAACTGAGCATTTTCTTTTTTTTTTCTGTCTAACTGTAATTTGGCACCAAACCTTCCTAATTTTCTACAGAGAGTGAACAACTCTAACACTCTTGAACGCTGGCATTGATGCATAGACTTACGAAGCCAGTGGTGGATAACCTAACACCACCACAGTCTTACGTACGATCTGAAACGCTCCTCACTGGCAGCAGCGCTGACACTCTGGCCAGCGTCATGTGTGTCTGACAGTATATGTTATATATTTTGGAAGAACTATGGAAACCAAAATTAGTTTAATGAATTACCACCTAGACAGGGCCAGCTAAACTGAGAAAAAAATGATGGTTTAAGAGAGTTTAAGGAGTGTATTTAACTATCCATCCATCAAATTTGAAGTAAACAAAAACCCAATGCCTGACTTCTAAAACAGAGTTTGAAAAGGACGGCTAGTGGGCAGAAACATATGTCACTCTATTAGACTACTGAGTCTGAGACTGTCCATGAGACTGTGGAGGTATTGCCTAGAACTCTTTTTAAAAAAGAGATGAACATGGCTGCTTTTTTTGCCCATGCCGATGCAGAAGATGGATCCGCGTGCAGTTAGGTGAGTGGTCTTGGGCTCAGCGCTAAGGTGAGACAACTCAGGACACTGTTTTCCCTGGAGCGCTCAACAGAAGCAGCTGTGTAAACAACGCGCGCAGCTACTTGGGCCGCCGCCGATACAGGTGCAGTGCCGCGTAAAGAACGGGACGAGCAGCAGCACGTTGCCATGGCCACGAGGCCTCAGGTGCCCAGGTCACCTTGACCCGCTAGGATGATTCGCAGTGCTAGCAATCTGTTTAAAACCGCAGCTGCGCTGATGTCCATGAGGGTGCGCTCTCCCAGCGTTTCTTCTCCGTGCTGTGTGGGGGCTCCACCCCCCACCGTGTCGGGGTTTCAAGCCGGTGAAACGGGGGCATAGGCCCTGGGCACAGTGCTGGGGGCAGAGCTGAGGAGGCACTGTGGGTGGCAGTTCTGTCAGGAAAAACACCATGCAGAATGTCCACCGAGCCATTAAGAGGTCGGATACAGCCGGGAGCAGTAAACACTACAACACAATTTTACTGCTGTATGAACAGGAAAAGGTGCTTTTATCCTTTTACAATAATTTATCTGCATCAGACCTCTCTCTGATCCAGTTTCCATTCAGTTTTGCCCCATCTCCGTTTATACTACCAGAGATTTCAACAGAAACCTATTCTACTGACATGAAAATACAGAAGATACATTTCACACAGCATCTTGTACTTCTGTAATATCGTGTCAGTCGCTGGTCGCTTGTAGAGATTAGTTTACCTGTAATCAAAGAGGCGGGAAGCGTTGTGTCTGAACATGAAGGATCATCAGCGTAAGAGCAGGTGCGCGCGGCCATCAGTTTGCGGCCGTTTCACACCGAACTGCGTGAAATGCTGGTGCTCTAAGTAAGTGATTTGCGCTCTTACAAACGATTTATCTTTCTGTTTTACTGGAGGGTGACGCCACTTGCGTTTACTTTTGCTAGTGAAACATGTTCTGGTATGCTTTCTGCCATGGTGGTGGCAGTGACGCGGGTCAAAAAACGACTCGAGTAACACATTTCTTTATTTTACAAAGGCGAATCGCCTTATCAAAATCAGCACGGGGTAATGTGGGTTTGTCCTTTTTTAATACGAACTGACTGCTAACTTAGACATTCACACATTCACTGGGATAATGACTGGAAAAATAAGGATCGAAAGAGGCAGAAAGAAATCGAGTGAATACGAATGTTTCTTATGAAAAGTTTATTTCTTTGCTTGTTTTGTAATGGATCGTATATGGTAATATTTTTCGATACCGTTTGAATTACAGCTTTGGTAAGGAAAATAAAGCTTGTGGTAGTGACATGCCAAGCCAAAAGCTGGGTCGATGTGAGGAGCCCAGCCTCTGGGCTGCCTTCAAAGACAAATATCTATTAAATGCCCCGTGAATCATAAAATCAACTCAACACTGGACAGAGCCCTCAGCCAAAATACTGAGGTGGAATTTTTGCGCTGAACTTTCTCTCTCCCGCCACGCGCTCATGTATCGTTGGTCCCCGGAGCCGGAGCCCAGAGTTTTGACTCGGTAAACATGAATAAGCAAAGGGTGTTTTCGTTGCTGTTGTTTTGAAATCCTATTAAATGTACCCAGCGACTTGTGCTTAGGCCCATCCTGGGCATTTGGTACTTTGATTCTCTGCCATGTAAACACACATCTTTCGGCTGAATAACTAATGTTTTTTTTTTTGGATTTGCGCCATTATTTATTTGTCTGTTCTTTGCGCTTCACGCACTTCAAAGAAACAAGACGACCGATTCCAAAACAAAGGAAGCGGCGGTGCACGGACATCTGAACGGGAGAAGTCGAGCCTTCCAACCTGCTGGATTGCGCGTTTTCTGTCAGCGCTCCAGGGGTGCAGCATCTGCGTGCGTGTACGGCATATAGTACAACGCATCCACGTTTCTTTCATAGTGTGAAAAAAAACATAAGAGAGTACCCGTTAAAACCATGGAATCTTTAAGATAAACTACATCGGTCTGAATCCATTAGGTTAATGGCCCAGAGAACTTTGGCTCGAGCAGATGCCCTCAGCGCCCTCTCCGTATCGCTGTGTACCAGAGATAACAACACACTCCATGTTCGTTTTCATCTCCTTCTCCACAGCCTGCTGGTCACCGGGCATGTCAGCAGCTCTCCAATTAGCTGTCATCAGCCAGAAATAAGACTGATTTTTAACTTGATTTTTGCTAACCAACAGTTACTACATAAGACATGTTCAGAGGTGTTTTCAGTGCCTGAGTACAGATAACATACACAACAATGAACAGCTCCAGTGTAGAGTCTGGTGTAGAGACTCCATATCTGAATGTGGAGAGAAGGCCTTCAGGTTCACTTGCTTTTACTGGAACCCTTGTTACACGGTTTCGCACATAACACAGACACAGATCAACTCTGGCCCTTTCCAGGTGACTGTTTCAAACCTGGTAAAAAAAAAAAGCATAAAATGTGTGAGCATTTACCTAAATTGGCCTGAGCTTGTAAACTGGTTTCATCTGTGTATTGAAGATGAAATGAAAAGGAAGACCTGGCCTCAGGGTGGTGGGTAGAGCCGTGTGAGATCGAGTCAGGCTGAAGCAGCCCTTTTGCCTCAGAGTTTTGCTTCCATTTACAGTGAAATCATTCAGGGCCTGCAGTCCACAGTCCTCTGTGTTTGCTTTTAAATGTGTGGTTCGAGCGTGGCTAACGGACTCAACTCCGATTCTAACTTTACATTAGGATCCTGGGGAGAGTCAATTACAGCTAGTCCTGTTAAACAAATCAGGCAGGGAGTGTGGGGTACACGAAGGAAATGGCAGACAGCCCTCTCTTAATATAGATTTGTGAATCCCTGCTTGTTTTATTGCTGTTTGAATATGCCTGAGATTAATTTCCCCTGTCCTCTCTGGTATATCAGTCAGTTTATGTACATGTCTAGAACACTGTGCATGTGTCTACAACACTGTGCACATATCTACAACGCTGTGCACATGTCCAGAACACTGTGCACGTTTGGAACACTCTGCACATGTCAAAAACACAGTTCACATGTCTAGAACAATGTGCATATATCTAGAACAATGTGCACATGTCTAGAACACTGAGGAGGTGTGGCTGCTGCTTCACTGTTCTTGAGAAGCACGTGATGGAGGAGGGCTGACGTTGCTCTGGTGATGGAGGAGGGCTGACGCTGCTCTGGTGATGGACGGATTTGGATGAAAACACTTTTGGCAAAGGTGTTGAAATGGATTTATCACTGCTGTAGATGATCTGCACTACAGTGTTATCCACCTGTAACTGTGACCTGAATGCCTAAGTTACAGGAAAAGTATGAGAAAGAGAGTGAGAGAGCGTGAAAGTAAGAGAGAGAGAGAGTGAGAGAATGAGAGCAAGAGAGAGTGAGAGCGAGAAAATTCCACGATATAAAATATACTGCCATGCATTAAACACGAGCACTCGTGAGAAAACCGCTAATGAAAAGACGTGTTTGTACAGACCTGTAATGGGCAGCAGGCCTTCCTGTAATTAAGGGCAAATTAGGGCAGTAACGACCCACTGATTGCCACTGTACACCACAGGTAAATTACTGGCATCTAGGTGAGCAGGCCAGGAGGCTCCATGCTAGCGTTACTATTACCATTAGCATTAGCAGCCGTCGTTAACACAGACGCCTCTATGAAGTTATCAGCAGTAGAACTGGTTTATGGAGGTGACTGAACATTCTGCAAACATCCTGCCTGTGGACCCCGTTACTCCAGCATGAACACAGGAAAGCCTGTATGGAAAAACACTGCTGTTTTCATTACCCTGTGCTTACCACCCTGCTTCACCCTGGCTTGCCACATGTCAGTCAAAATGACTGACGCACCAGTGTCCCAATGGGCCGCAGCCTTGTTTCATTTTCCCAGTGAGAATTAGGCACTGGGCCACTTAATTACCCCATGGCGTTTACTGCCCCGAGTAAACACGCACTGACATTTACGGTGCGGTACCTCCGACAAGTGCCAAGAGCATTTACACTGCAGGCTGGAGCTCCAGAGGGGGGCGTGACAGCGTGCAGGTGCCAGCCCCCCTTCCCACCATCCCTCCCCCTCCTTGGGAAGGGTGGGCTTGTGTTAACGGGCGCTGCATTCGTTTAATCATCCGTCCATCCAGCCATCAATCCTCCAGTGACACGCTTGTGGTTTGGATGGAACAGGAGAACGTTCTGGAAAGGGAGAAGCTCGGAGTCTGGTAGCTCAACTTTTGTCCTCACAGGATTCAAAATGGCAAAGGCTGTTGTTGTTGTAATGGTTTGCAGAGAGCAATTACCTCGAAATATTAAACAAAAAAATATATATGGTGATTTCATTATAATGAATACAGTGGTGAACTCAAGCTTGTTGCTTTGACTGAAATCACAATATTGAATCAATCTTTCTAACTTCTTAACTTTGTTAATGTAATGAGGTCAATGTTACTAAATGAGTATACTCAGTAACACAAGCTTCATTCAGTCAAGGGTTTGCCTGTGACTGTGGAACACACATACATACTGGCAAAGACATTAACCAGTAATTTCTTATTCTGCCACTGAGGGTGGATTCCTTTCTGCCTTACATTCTGGTTATTCCACACTCACTTGTCCAGGTGTTAAATAGACTTAAATCATATGTTTTGACACTCTAGCGAAATCCTTAGGAATCCCCCTGCCTGCCAGGGTCTAAAAAAGTAGTTATAAAATGAAGGAAATTATGAAGGACAAACAAGAATCTCTTCAGTTGAGGAGTGTGTGTGTGTTGGGGGGGTTAAAGCCATGTAAATGAGCCCATCGTGACAAATGGCCCACTGGGAGGCCCACTGCCTCTCCTCTGTGGCCTGGAGAGAGTGGTTAATGATGAGGGCTCCATTTCATTAGTGTGAGTGGCGTGGTTGGAGTGGTTGCTGAAGGGAGGGTGTTGGCCCCACCCCACCCCTCTCCTCCACCTGCCCTGACACAGCTCAGTGCTGGCGTATTGATGGGGGCGAGCTCTGTAAGCGTGACAGGGTAGCGGGACGCCTCCTGCACTCCGTGACTCGCATTTTTCCCCCTTAGTATCGGCGCCAAGAGCTCAGGTGAGCTTCATGAGGGAGAGGCGTTAGGACGAAGCTACACGGGCTTCAATTTCTCGTAGCGCTTCATGCCTTCCAGGCGAGCTGGCTAATGATGCTTTAAACTAGTACAGTTTCAAATGAAAGAAAGTGCTGACTAGCATAAAGCTGAAGGCTAGCGTTAAACCAGGGCCTGTCCATCCTCAGTGTCCTCCAGCAGTGTTAAACCAGGGCCTGTTGGCTTATTGTATATCACCCCAAGAGGCCATGCTCACCAAACTGAGATCTGTGCAGAGATCATTTTACAAATGATGAGATGTGAACACAGACCAAAGTTTTTTGGTTTCTCATTGTTTTGTCAGGTAAACACCACATCTTACTTTAAGAAAAGGTGGCAGTGTTACTCAGAAAATGGGTGATTATGGTATTTATGAAGAATGTTACAAGGACAGATATATTTACGTTTCAATTGCACAAAAGGATTAAACCACTTTTAAATGTTTAAAATGGTTTAAATTACTCCGCTGAACCTCCAGCTCTTGAATGCCAGATCATGAGACTTCAGACAAAAGCCGACCGCATGTGACAAAAGGTCTTATCACGTCTGCCTTCCTGCCCACATTCAGATCTGTTACAACCAGATGTGCAGCTTCTCCAGACATGGATTTATGGCAGAAGATATAAATCCTCCTCTCTTTGTGTTCTCCATCTTAGGTGCTTTATCAAGCTCTAGATCGGAGAAGAATCCTTCTGGCATGACATATAAAGGCCTCATCACAAGGCACCCCAGGTCTGTTTCTCTCACAGCCTTTTTAAAAATTTATTTATTAATTTTTTTTTAAACATGATATACTGCTAAAATGATCTGAGATCACAGAGCACTGGCTGCCAGTGTTTCAAGGCTTAATTAGGTAACATGGAGAGAGAAAACTGGAACAAGGGAGACGAACAGCATCCAGTTCTACCAGTGATAGGCTCCCAGTGACAGGAGTGCACCCGCCGGCCACTGGGGGCCCCTCGTGTCTCCGGGCCCTGTGGAAGGGACCCTTGGTGGAAGCGCTGGTCTCACAGCTGTTCATCGTTACTGCCTCAGCATGCATATGGTCACCTGTTATCAATAAAGCACCATTCGCTCTTTCTCTCTTTCGATCGTTCTTTGTCTCACGATCTCTCTCTCTCTCTCACCTCAGCTCATCTGCAGTGCTTCATGCTGGCCCGCAGAGAGCGGAAAAGCACCCCCGCCCTCTCCAGGAGGGGACGGCGGGTGGCCGGAGGTAAAAGGATAAGCCAGCGTACATCACTTTGTGCTTGATGGGAGTGTAGATGCACCATCTAGTACCGTGTTCAGACCTTGTGTGGATATGAAAACGCTCACAGGAGGCCAACGGTTTTGAAAAAACGGTTTTGAAAAAATGTGCATAACATGAATGTGCATTAGAGTTGGTTGGGTAGATGTGCGAAGGCCCTCATGTGTCTCTCTAATAATCATCCCACACATAAGTCAAGCAGCTGGAGAGGATTTGTGCATTGCATTTACACAGTTATCATTAATAAAGTAAACCGAAAGCACAACGGGGAATGTTTTATCAAACACAAGACACAGTTTAGCAAAAGCATAACATAATTACAGTGCTTCACGTATGCCAGTGGCTTGCCTATGTGTGCCGAAGATGAAGATAAACAGCTTTGATGACGTCGGGAAGCATTTTCGTTTCTTTTATGATTGCTGTGATCTTCTCTCTGGCAGAGTGTTGCTTTTGGATGTGTGATTTGTCATGGCTACCAGCTCTTAACTGGTGCTGTTCTCGGAGCAAGACACAAATGCGTAATATCTTTGTCAACAGCCCCCCCCCCCCCATTCTCACAGGCAGGACAAGCGGAACATGAACTGCAAATGCAACACCGAGAAGAAAGAGGAGCGCCAGTGTCTGCGTTACAGTTGGCATGTTTCTGAGAAAAACAACATTGTTCCCCTAAGTTAAAGGTTAGAAACATCTGCAGGTGAACCTACAGGCAACTCTTGTCCACCCTCCCTGTTTCAATACCCTTTCTGATTACACGTTTTCATGCTCTCAAATATGAATTTCTTTGTTTTCGGTAATAAATGTGCATCATCGTGACTTGTGGTTAACTGTTTTCTCATCAAAGGTATTTATTGTCTCCCCCATGTATAACCACATATGGTAAGCCACAAATCTAATATAAGACACCATACTGGAAAGGTCAGAGGTCAAACACCGCACTGGAGAGTTACAGGAGCTGACCTCTGCTCACCTCACAGTGGAGGACATTTTATCAAGAAGACAGTGGTCTGATTAAGTTAAACTAACCTGTGTTACACTACTTAAATTCATGATGTTATAATGTGTAGACAGGCCGCGGTGATGACTTAACTAACTCTCTCTCTCTCTCTATCAATCTAACTTTCTCTCCTTCCGTGCCTCTGTCTGGTTCTCTCGGTTTGCTTCAGCGTCACTCCGTCATGCTTGCCTTGTCTGGATGAAAAGAGAGCGAAAGAATCCCCGCTGTGATAAAGCAGATGCTGGAGAGCTGGGGGCAAACTAACAGACAGATGTAAACAATCCACAGAGGGCGAGGCCTGCTCAGCGCTCCCAGGTGAGACCCGTCGCTGCTCTCTCACCCCCCTCACAGGTGAAGCCATGTGTGGAGAAGAGGGATCGCGATAAGGGGATTGGTTTATAAAACACCTCACCACCAGCTGGCATCTGGCACAGGACACACCCGCCCTTAAAGTGAGCGTTGCTGAGAATACGTTGATAAATGGATACGGCTTCATCCCTACAGACCTGGATGGGGATTGAGGTTATTGGGTTGAACGCTGTGGGATGGATACATCGGCATGCAGCGTGCATGCGAAGGACCACCGGGGTCAAAGGATCACTGGGGTTGAAGCGTACCACACCCCTTCACGTTGCCACTGGCTCTGCCAGAGAAACTAGAAATATTCATTAGAGATTTAGGGAAGCACCATATGGGAATACTTCTACCTCACACTAAAGAGTGCTTTATACCTCAAGCCAAAAAGAGAACATTTATAACACATTAATTTCACTATAACTCACAGAACCATCACAGCTTAGGAACATGCCATTCAAGTTTTAAAAATGTCAAAGCTTAGCAAAGGGTGAAGATTCCAACTACAAGGCAGTTTGGCACCATGTACAGGCATTCCGAAAATTCACTGAATGCTGGTCGTTACTGCTGAGGTTCAGACCGCAGAACCTTGGGAAGCCGTTCAGAGAGCCAACAGGGGGTTTCTATTAAGAACCTCGTATCTTTAAGAGCTCTTATCTTTAAGGGCTGTTATTTTTAAGACCGTCATGCGCTCTCATATTAACCTCACCTTTATATATAGTAAACATAACAGGTAGCAGGTAACAGTTGAAGTAACTGTGCAATTAGACCAACTAAAGTGAAACGTGCGTTTGAACAAATCAACAAATTCGAACAAATTGAAGATATGAACTAAAAACGAGCACGGCAAATGGTTTAAAACGTCTAAAAAGACACTAACATAAGAAAGTAACATGCCTTGGCAATAAAATATCAAAGATGAAAAAAAAACCTATAAAAGACAAAAAGCGACAGATGACTGAATAGAAAGAACCATGTCAAAGCAGCCGACTGAAAGAATGTCCTGTAAAAAAGGACAAAACCTAAAACCTAAAACATGTTTTAAAATTTGATTTTAAAAAGGGAAAAAAAGAGTTTTTGTGTAGCCACAGAAAAAGCCTGGTCACCTTTAGATCTCAACATAAACATGGAACATCGAAGACCTTCTGATTAGTGGACTGTAGGGCTTGAGGGATGGAACCGTGGCTGGTAACATCAGAGATGCAGCTTGGAGACTTGTTGTGTAGAACTTTGAAAAAGAAATGATCAACAAAACCTTCAAACCCACTCTGTATGGGTCAGGATGCCAGTACAGGGGTGGTGTTCTCCCTTCTCCTGGTACTTATCGGTGGTCTAGCAGCTGCTTATTAGCCTCCGATACCAAGGTCCAACGGGACAAGTCACCCTAACCCTGCACCTTGAAAACATTTGGCGATCGAGATGCAAGCTAGGAACGCAAGAGGGCACTGACGTGAGCCCATGTTTCGAGTACTGCCAGGGTCTGCAAAAAGGCATATGTGCAGATGTGGCAATGGAAGCAGTTTATCCCAGTGAAGCACACGCTGCCTAGACTGGAACAGCCGAGAAGCACGAATTCTCTTTTCATGTATCTCATTACTTATTGTGACTAATTCGGCTTGATGCAGGGAAGGGGCAGAAGACGTCAGAGGGTTTCCAGAAAACAGCTGCTTTCCTGTATGGTTACAAGTCGTCCCAATGACTGCAAAGTGATGAAATTGTGATACTAATTGTAATACACAAAAACACATGTGTCATACTTCTTGCCGTTTTCTGATAGTTATTTTGTTGTTGTTGTTGATGTTGGTCTTTATCACGAGGGTACTGCATGCGAATACCTGTGTGATAGGGCGTGTGTCTCCTGACTGTTAATGTACAAAACGTTTTGTGGCTTAAAATCTTGTAGACAGACAATATTGCAAGTACAAAGCAAACCCCTTTCACCCTTTCAATTAAGCAAGACAAAAGCAATGCTCATTCAACTTCCTGTTTCTGTAATACAAACGTTTATAATGATTATGGTGATGGGCTGAGCGTGATGGTAGGCCAGGCTGTCAGGAGCTTGTTCATGTTGACTCTATGAAGACTGACCCAGGAACAGGGACAAGACGTAATGACATATTATCACTCCAGGGAGAAGTGTGGGGGTCTGATAGCCACAGGAACCATTCCGATTTGACAGACGGGACGCCGTGGGTCTCCGTGGGAACAGCTCATCTCTGGACTGCCAACAGAAAACGCTTACGCTCATCAGTATGAAACAGCACACGTGGACAAAATCAGCCAAAAGAAGGCACTACACGTGATTTTCTAGGGTTTGGTTCTGTGTGTTGTGGGAAATCTGTCTTCATAAGGGTTTCTGGGATGACAGGTAGGTCAATTAAGTTCAGGAGTCCCTGTGGATGCAACAAATAAAAACTTGACAGACTCTAAAAAACTGGGACATTGTGTAACTTTTAGTGGTATCACCAAACACTTGAACCAACAGCACTGATATGAAATAGAACATACCAAGTGGGATTATTTATTCACGTCTCCCAAAACCTCCATTTTGTGTTTGCGTTCCATTAAAGGATATGATTTCTCCCACACTAACCTTTCTTTGTTTCTGTAACAAATTAAAACAATCTCTGCCACTGGAACACACACCCTGTCCCTTTCTCTCATGCCAATCGTTTGGTACTGGTGGACAGCAAACAGTCTGTGACTGAGTCTGTGTTCTCTCACAACTGGTCTCCCTGTTCCCCAGCCGCACATTAGCATTCAGTGTGCAGCTGTTTCTGCATTGAAATACAAAGTTAGAAAAGCGCTTTTGATCAAGAGTGACTGCAGTGACAAGCAGGAGGGTTCTGATGTAGCCCAGTCTGAGCGACATATGGTTTGACTTTGGTAAGTGATACAGGGCAGACACAGAGCATTCGTCTGCTTTCTTCCTGACAGTCACAAGTGCACAGAGCGCTAACGTAAATCGGCAGAGTGTTGCATGAACGTGAATCCAAACATGCTAACGACTCTGCTGATGAATTATACACAAGCAAAACAGATTTGAGGACAACTTGGTAAACACAAAACAAAAATCACTCCATATCCAAGCTGTATTTATTTTTAATAGTAACATTTCGGGCCGTTTGTTATGGTAAAATTCTATCAGAAGTAATTTCCACCTATAATCAAGTGTCTCCAGGCTTTAATTGAAACCTGGCTCTTGAAAGACAGCTATCAAAATAGTGGCACACTTGTTAAAACAAAATTAGCTTAGTCTTCCTCCTAATTGCATCTAAGAGGCTTTAATAATGACTTTGAACATTGCTTACAGCTATGTGATGAGAGCGTATCATTTGAAGATCCTGTAAACAGTTTAATCACTGTAATCTTAATGTCTTCACCTTGCTGCAAACAGCCTGGGGCACAGGAAACATGGATGAAGACCAGGAGAGCTGCAGAATACCCACAGCCTCCAACCACAGTGTCCTACCACTGTGTCCAACCACAGAGTCCTACTACAATATGTCCTAATATAGCCTCCTGCTACAGTCTCTTACTACAGTCTCCAATTATAGTCTCCTACTACAGCCTTCAAGTAATGTTTCACTATAGGCTCCTTCTACAGTATACAACTAGTATCTTACGGTAGTCTACTACTACAGTATCCTACTACAGTCGCCAGTCACAGTCTCTAACTACAGTCTCCTATTATTGGCTCCTACTATAGTGACCAGCCACAGTCTCTAACTACAGTCTCATATTATAGGCTCCTACTACAGTCTCCTACTTCAGCTGTGGCAAAACATGGATGTATGAAATGTAAACTTGCATTTTGAACCATCTCAAACTATCTAGTCATAGGCTAGATTGTCATAGGCAAATAGCTCCTTTAAATGTGGAACCATGCTAAGGGCAAGATCCTGAGGTGAGGTCATTTATTTGAAAATTGGTGCGCAGCACCCAGGGTCAGTTCCACACTTCCATAAAATAGATTTCGAACCCCAAATCCAAGGCATAAAGACTTTAACTTCTGTTAAACCAGGGCATAAAGACTTTGTAGGACAACGCAGAGAACATAATTTGCATTATTACAACTCTCAGATCACTTTATTTGCACCACACATGTAAACATTTACACATTCTGCACATTGCACATGATCAAATTTAACAGAAAGAGATGATGTTTCGATCAGGTGCAGGGATGATGTCACCATGGCTGAACTGTCCGCCAGATAGATGAGCTACTGCACCAAGGATGAGTTACTGCACCAAGGATGAGTTACTGCACCAGGGATGAGTTATTGCACCGGGGGTGAAATACTACACCGGGAATGAGTGACTGCACCAGGGAGCGCAGGATTGCACTTCCTACTGCTTCATCTTCACCTTCACCTCGCCACAAACAGCCTTGAACATGTGGAGCAAAAGAAAAGTTAGGAGCCACCCACAATGCCCATATACCAGAACTTTGGCCACGTTCTGCACATTATCTGCGTTCAAGGAACAAATTTTAAAACTGATGGTACTAATAACATGTTGAAAGCTTGTTTCAGTTTAAAACAAATATATGAGTTGGACACCCACAAGTGCTGATGGACCACAGACAAGAAGAACAACAAGTACTGATGGACCACAGAGAAGAACAACAAGTGCTGAAACCCTGTGAGATTTCAAGATCCAGACAGAAAATAAGTGGCTGTGAACCAACCAGACACAATTATAAAGCACAAGATACAGAACACAGCAGTGGTAATAGATGTGACAGTCCCAAGCGATGGAAACATCCAAAGAAAGGAATATGAAAAGTTGGAAAAATACCAGGGACTGTAAGAGGAAATAGTGGGAATGTGGAAGGTAAACACCAAGGTCACTCCAGGGGTGATGGGGGGCACTTGGGACTCTGACCCCTAAACTAGAGGAGTTACTTCAACAGATCCCAGGAATGACACCATCAATCTCAGTCCAGAAGAGTGCAGCCTTAGGAAGAGCAAAAATACTGTAGCACACACACGCACACTGTACCCTCAAACTGCCCATACACACACACCACACCGTAAAAATCCCAGACACACGCGCACACACTCACACACACACACACTGTACCCTCAAACTCCCAGCCAGGCCTCTGGTAGAAGGCAGAAGTGTAAGTGTGAGGAAGAAGATATGACCACCCACTAGAATACTGAGACAAGGATTTTCATAACATGCAATGTGTGTGTTTTTCTGTGTAAAGTGGCATCAGTGCAGTAGTGGCCAGCATTGACGATTGCTGCTTTGCTGTTTCAACCGATTTAATCTCTGAACATAAATTAAGACGCAGAGATGATTGCAGTCGCTGTGTCAAAACGATCAATGCAGGAACTCCCTCGTGACCCCAACCCCTCCCCTCCGCCCTGTAAGTATCGCCCCATCCTGCTCCCCATGACCTCTGTAAGTGATTGTCTGGAGCCTGGCCATCGCGTTACATTCTCCTGGTGCTTGAAAGCTCATCCTAAGTGGAAGGCACTATCTGGAGTCATTCTCTTTAACACAGCAGCAATAAAAGACTCTGGCCTGACGCCCACTGCCTCTTTAAGGCCGTATATTGCAGAGGTCTGTCTCTCCGTTTCTGGAACACCTCAAACGTTCATTTAATGCGTGCAAGTATGTGCTAGTGTGTGTGTGTGTGTGTGTGTGTGTGTGTGTCTTTGCGTGGGAGGGGAAGAGGGCAGTGTGGGTCTTAGCACAAATCATAACGAAATGCAACACTGTTTAAGATATATGGTACTTATTATCTTCCATAAACTGGCTTGATGGGATTTTTAAAGATTTTATAACTCCCACCTCATCTCCTCCACATGTAGAAATGGCCCACATGGAAATGAATGACCAGCATGTGCTGGAATGTTATCTGGGCTCATGTTTTTTGTTTTTTTTGTTTTTGTGTTTTCTGTCTAGGTGCACGTCAGAAGGAACTTTATGGTGCCTTAGATTTCTATGGGCGACAGCTGTTCCACAGAAGATGCAGTGAAACGCTTCGTGCTTCATGCTGTAGTCCCGTCTAAGAGCATAAGATGTTCACCAATAGCGGAAGAGCAGTCCAGGCATTTAAAAACCTTTTAAAACCAAATTCTCCAGGATCTCCGTTTCGTGCCAGCTAACATCGAATCCAAAAGCTGAAATTCTGAACTATTTCAATTATCCAGAAACATTTTGCATGCAGGACTTTTCACTAATTCCTGGCTCATAATTGGTCGTCTGCAGTAGTTTGATGTTCAGTGGTGCTTTCTTAATTGTTAGTTTGACAAACAGTTCAAAACAAAACCAGGTTCACTGTGCTGATAAATAGGTGTGCAGTGCAGGTCCAGTGCATCATCTTCATGGTGGTCTTTATCTATCAGCCATGTGAGCGGGAGATAAATTAGGCTGTCATAGCTAGCTACAGCCTCCATTTCTGATGCTGGGATGGTATCAAGCCATGTTCAGAGGGCATCTGGTTCTAATCGCATCAAATAGCACAGAAGATTGATCTAACCCTGCAGAAACTTTACCCCATGGAATAATAATTCCTCTAATATCATGTGCTAGATGCAATTCATTCATCTGAATGTGTTTCAGAGAATGTAGAAAGACATATTGCGAATTAACCCCTTCAGACCAGTAACATCCTCTGTGATTTACTATGGTGAAAACCTTGACTCTATTTTAAGAAATATGCAGATTGTAACAGATCAGTGATATGATAATACTAAATGTAACAAAGCACTTTTATGGTGGTTGGAATGGGAGTTTTGAACTGTATGGCTTTCTGTACGTTCAGTGGGTGACAAAATCTGTGTTTAAAATGCTGCGCAGGCTTCGAAAACATGCAGCAGCGTTGAGTAAAGGGGAAGTGAGTGCTCAGTTTTTACTGGACCACAGGAAGCAATGAGCTGTGTTGTTCTAGTCTTAATTGACCATTAATTGACTGCGACCCGTTATCAGTTCATCCATTTGCCGTCTTACTGAAAGTGGTACTTGCACGTCTGCTTGAAATTAATGAAACGCTCTCCGCATTCTAAAGCCTGATAATCATTAAAAAATGGTGAACCTGATTAAGAACAATCTGAGTTCAGAGGACTCAAAGGAAGTGATGTGGGATGCAAAGCGATCCCCCCCCCCCCCCTTTTTTTATGCCCGTGTGTGAAGAGAACATTCCGAGACAATGAAGTCCGGACTGGAGGGTGGGGGGTGGGGAGGTCGTGCGAAGCTCGGATCAGTCCGTACGAGGGGCTGTGCAGCAACATTCCAAGGAGCTTCACACATACTTCCAGCCTGATGTCTGGAAAGTTGTGGTGCTTAAAAGTGTTTTCCCTTCTGGTTTTTTTTTGTTTTTTTTTTTCCCCTTCGTGAACCGTGCAAACCTTCAACACTGCAGTCGCAGCGATGGAGAGCAACGCCCACACCTGAGCCCTGCTCGATTTCACCAAGTAACGCAAACTGATTTCAAAAGAACCAAATATATAGTAGTCTAATATATGTTGTGTAACGGCGGCAAGGAGGGAGCGGAAGGCGAGACTGTAGGAAACATTATGTTTAATGTGAACTACAGACGTACAACGAAAGCGCAGAGCAGATCACACAAACGACAGCCAGCGGCTGTATCTAGCTAGCAGGAGATCTGCTGGCAGAACTCCAATAAACAAACGTAAACAGGCTTGCAAACAAGGCTGGGACTCACAACAGTCTGCAGGCTTGGTAGCCCTTGGACAAGCGAATGCCCAGCAGAGGTTTGATGATTAATTGGGATGGATATCAGCTGTAGCTGGTAAACTGGTGATTGGGAACGAGGCAGTGGGCGAATGGGAATGGAAGTGGGCGTGGTACTTGCCCTGAGTCCCACGTCTTCCTAGGGCATTTTCACAACGGTCTTGCTTCACATACTTCAGTCACATGAGCAGGCCCAATGCTCCTTTGCAGTGAGGGAATTCTTCTGTTGCTTGTTGATCGACTGGATCACACAACCATGGAATAATTGTGCAGTTCCATATGTTACCTCTCAGCCCGCCGGCACCAAAGATCATCAGTTTACTGCAGTTTGTTGTTGTCCTTGGACAAAAAAAACAAAAAAAACAACTCAAGCGAAGAATTTCACAGTGCACTGCGAAACCTGAAAAAAGGAGGTGATGCGATAAGTCGAACCAGTCACATTACAAAACGAACCAAACATGCTATCCCTCATGCAGCGACGGCAGAAGATAGCTTCCACACATGCAGAAGTGGACCACACCAGACCAGAGTTCAGGAGAATTGGAGACTAGTTCTCTGGTCTGCTTTGTTCACTCTTGACCAAATGTACCAAACATGCAGAAAAAGTGGTACTGGATTAAAATCCTGCTTTGAGAACACCATAAGACAATAACCCTAGTCATAACATACAGGTGCTAATGTAGCTTCTTAACCAATAACATCAAGAAAAAAAAAACATTCTTTGTTGAAGCTCTAGTCATCTAAGCTTATATCAACTACATCTCTTGCTTTGACTACGGGCTTCAAGAGCTTTAAAAAAACATCACAAACAACAGGGAATTAGGCCTAACTACAAGCTGACCTCATTATAACTGCTCCATCCAACGTGTCATAAATTACTAGAAAAGGTATCATCTTGTCAAAACTGTGACTTCATCAGTGTTTTTGATATTTTGTATTTATTTATTTGTTTATTTTTTTTGGGGGGGTGTGAGGTTTGAGATGTAGTGATGATAATCATACAGATAACTTCATACGGTATTATTTTACTAACTAGCCCATTTTGATCCAAATGAAGCAGGATGTTAGCACAACAGAAGAGGCCTTCTCAGATCTGTGAAAGGCCATCTCAGATCAGTAAAATGGCATCTCAGATCAGTCTGATTATTTTAAATGATTGACACATTTTGATGTCATTTGATGAGGTCAGTTTGTCCATCCCTGGTAATATATAATGTGACAGATTAGAATTATGTTCACACAGCATGAAGCAACATAAATAAATCAGCATATGATTCTCAATGATGCCCTGAAACCAACAGTTTGTATATTCGTTTGCATTTGTACTGAAACGACATGTGTTCGTGTCTATTGCCCTCTCTAACACTAAGTCTGCGGCTGTGTGCTAAAACATTTGTATTTAATTTGATTTTGCAGGGAAAGAACTTGATGGATGATCAGGCTGAAATCACTGTCGTCTTTCAACAAAAGGCTCGTCTGGTCCTCACAATGGCCTCATTCCCCCTAATAAGTTCCAGTCGCTCGTGAAGAGGGCGAGGTGGGGAAAGAGCCATTGAAATCCAGCACAGCAGAGAGGCTTCGAAACGCTCCACTACTGCGCTGGAGTCACGGAAGCCCACCGTCGGCCCCGCCATTGGACGCAGTGTGGAAGGGTGGAGGAGAACTTCTACACGTAAAAAGAGCATGTTGAGAGTGGCTGACAGACAATAATCTGACCTTAGATGGCAACACACGAACAGTTCAGCTACCAGAAGTGTGTGACACTAGTTAGAGAAAAGAACTGTATGAAGCATGATCAGCGATCATAAGTGTAATAAACAACCGCTTTAGTCACTCTGGTTTTGGGTTCTATCCAGACCATGAACTCACACCAGTTCCATGTTCCTGCTGTTCTTTACAGCTGAACATACAGTGCCATAAGAAGATTTCATTAGATTTCACCATCTGTCTTTAAATACTTCAACCTGAAGGGTTAACATAGGATCCAGGTCATTCCCAAAAAGCTAAACAGTGTCTAGAGATATCTGCAAGTTGTACCTTTGGTTTAACGAGCGTTTGTAACTTCATGGTGGCTTACGGGTTTGCCCCAGAGGTTCCTGATCTGCTCTCTTCCTCTAAATGGAGTGGGGATAAACTCCCACTGAAATCCAATCCTGCGAAAATCCTCAGGGCGTAAACAACCTGATCCTCTCAGGGGGTAATTCTCACTCCACAAAATAAACGCGACCCCATTACAATAACGCAAGGAAGTGGAACATCAAAGAGGTGCCAGGGAATGGGGACTGAATTAAGGGCAGATAATAAAATCAGATTAAATCATGCAGGACATAGGAGTACTTAAAAAACCTGAATGATTACCACACAGGAGGTACCATGTCTGGTTGGTGT
This sequence comes from Sternarchorhynchus goeldii, assembly GCA_028565775.1. NCBI lineage: Eukaryota > Metazoa > Chordata > Actinopteri > Gymnotiformes > Apteronotidae > Sternarchorhynchus > Sternarchorhynchus goeldii. Next base: position 13,007,369 of record JAOXYF010000019.1, on the reverse strand, counting down.
AAAGGAGAGTCATTGAAATGCTGGAAATTAATGAGGTCAGGCGCTCAGTGTATTCTAAATGGTTTTTGGCTGGAGGCCACGTCAAAACGAGGAAATGAACAGGTGTGCAAGGTTATTTCCTTTTGATCACAGTGGCAGGTCTCTCTAGAGAAACATTTAAAAAATTAGCATAAAATAAAACATAAAATGACACAAAAGACAAGCAAAAATCATTTACAACACCAAAACATCCCACATTTTATATAAAATAATCAATAATCCAATTATGAAATGCTGATGATGCTAAAGTGTTTCTGTTATGTTCTTTTTACGCATATTCATAGCATGAACCACAAAAGTGGTTTGTGATCATACAGGCCAGAGGTTTCGCCTACTGTAACATGCCAGTGGATGGCGGTAGATGGTGGTGGATGGTGATGGGTGGTGTTGGATGGTGGTTGATGGTGGTGGATGGTGATGGGTGGTGTTGGATGGCGGTGGATGTGTTCTGTGTAGCTCCAGCCGGTGTATTGCTCCATTGGCAGCTGTCTGCTTTGACAGCTCCTGTGCCACTTTTGCTATTTTTTATGCATGCTGGACCAGCTTCCATGCAGGCTGTTGACTATGTCAACTTCTGCTCCCCCTGGGCAGCCATTAGACCTGCATAAACACAAACTCCCTCAGTGTCAAGGACCCTGGGTGTTTGTCAACTCCGCATGGTGGCATTTCTGCCTCAGTTTGGTGGTGGAAAGCCTTACGTGATTTAGCATTTATTAGCATGTACTTCAGGGATGAGTAACTTGGATCTCCTTTAATGCACTGGAGCAGGGGTGAGCGTGCACGGCAGTGGTGAGCGTGCACGGCAGTGGCCTCAGACCTTCTGAAGAGGAAAATGTCTGTTAGCCTTGAGACACTAGCACAGCTAGGCTCATGTACCGGGACTGGTACCCTCTCTCCCCTGCTATGTGTCCTGACCCTAACCCAAACCCACCTGCAACACGGCCTTTAAAACTCCCAAATTGAGACCACTTGGGCCTGTTCAAACAAATGTTAGTTCAGTGCACTTCACTAGGCTGTTAGAACAATAGACATCCCCCTCGAGTGCTACGGATATGTTGTGGTTTGATTTTAATGACACTTAGGGCAATGCCAAGTGCAAAGTGCAAGCAATCGGTAACCTAAACCCAGCCGAGTCTTCACAGAGTCCACGTGGAGTCTTTGCCGAGTCCTAGCCGAGTGAGCTGCTTGCTGGAGAGAACATGCCTGTTCTGTCTCCACTGACCTCATATGACATTATGGATTTTTCACTCTTGTTTTATTGCTTATTCATCCACATTAAACCAATCAAAATTCTGAATTAAGATTTAACAAATTCCATACAAAGAACATCAAAAAAGCTCAGCATCATCCCCATAAACATCCCTCGCAAAAATTACAGGATATGGACCTGCCATAGCAACAAGAGCACAGACAGCGATTCATTTATTTTTAAACCGATCGGAACAAGGACACACTGAGCAGTCTCAAGAATACCACCTTTGTACAATCCTGCATGGAAGGTTGAGCTTCAGCTAAAGACAG
>JAOXYF010000019.1:12995809-13000809 GCA_028565775.1 Sternarchorhynchus goeldii | reverse complement strand
ACAGAACACAGATCTAGCAAAGCAGTGGGTTAAATGTACCTGTAGAAGAGACACCAGAGCTGAAAAGTTCTGCGTTGCTCAAATCATGTCTGTTCTTGTGTTTCCAACTCTTTCACTCAGCATGAAGAAGCCTGTTGCATTTTGTTATATTAATCTTTCCTGAAGTCAATTGTTCAGCGTTGCCATCTCATAAAGCTTTTGTGCTTCAGACAATTATGGTCAAAATTGCACCAATTAATTCTTGATGCCTCTTGCCAAATTTACTGTATAATGAAAGGCCTGGCATGCTTTATGATGTTTATCATAATTCTTGCTTATAATACAATTTCAAGAGTGAATTAAAGCTTAATTTTGATTTTTTGAGGACCACGCATGGCTTTTATAACACTGTGTGCCAGTGTGATTCCAAGGAAAGAAAAAGAAAGTGTTCAGTATAATTAATCCAGTCCTCGAGCTGTCCACTGTGGTGAGAGTGCTTGAGACATAAAGATTTGCACTCCCCTAAAAACTCCCTCAGTGGCTTAAACTCGAGGTCTAATTCACCAATGTTCCTCTTGGCTCCTGTGTAAAAACACTAAACGAAACAAAACAAAAAAAACCCCACAACAACACCAAAAATGGTTTCACTTAATTAAACAAATTCTGTCTCAATATTGGCATTCCCAGAAGTGAAGAGTGTGGTAAGTTTGTAATTCTTCTGTTAACGTGTTAGGAGCAGGTTTTCTTGACTGGCGGCGGCAAGCACAAACAGGCAGTGGGGCGCAGGGCTGCATGGCTGCTTGCTGAGAGTGGAATCAACGTTATTATCTGAGAGGGGATTCAATGTTACTAGCTGCTAATAGGGGAGCGGGGAGGAGAGGGGTGGAGAGGGGAGGTGAGAGGAGAGGGGCGGAGAGGGGAGTGGGGGAGAGGAGGAGAGGAGAGGGGCAGAGAGGGGAGGGGAGGGGGAGAGGGGAGGAGAGGAGAGGAGAGGGGAGCGGAGGGGAGGGGAGGAGAGGGAAGTGAAGCTCACTGTTCAAGGCGTGACATCTGAAGACACATCTGTTTCACTGTGCATATAAAGCCTTAAATTATGCATAACAATACACAGGATTATACACAGGATTATATATAGGATTATACACTGGATTATATATAGGATTATACACTGGATTATATATAGGATTAGACACAGGATTCCACTCTGGGTACACAGTGCAACAATAGCTAATCTACTACCCATGTACTGGTTCCACCTCCTACACCTTCAGAAACACGGCCGAAGGAGCCCAGAAACGTCCCGTTTCCCTGGAAACCTCATGCACTATCGGGTTTCACTGCTCTTAAACTGGACGATTTGAGCGAGGAAACGAGCACCACATGAAATCAGGCTTTGAATCTGAAGCAGTCCAAGCTCCAGTCCAAAGGCAGATCCGCAGGAGAGTCGTAGCCCAATGGAAGCCACTTACCGCTGGGCACGAGCCACCAGAGCACAGCGCTAAGCCTGGATGTTCAGAGAGTGGCATGCGCCCGCCAACTGAGCACCAGCCACACCAAACGGCTGCCCAACCGCAGGGCTATCGGGCCCAAAACTGGTGACCTACTCCACACAACACGAGGAGCGGCGCCTGCCTGAAACACTGTGTAAACAGATCAGTCATACATGGAGAAGAGAAAAGCTTTATCTCATATGCTTTTAACATGTTCAGGAAGCCCAACCCCCACAGGGGTGTGGTCAACATGCTCCCCCCCCCAGCATGTACTCACACACTGTTTGACTCTGCAGTGGACCAGAGGTTTAGTGCAGTGGCACTGAAACCAAGAATTATCCTCCACCCTCTCTCCACCCTCTCTCTCTGTCTATGCCTATGGGGCCATTCCTGTTCCAGCTTTCACATCTCAGCACCACCCAATTTTTACTCCTTGCCTTTTTTCCCCCCACCTGAGTTCTTTGTGAAGCGACCTTGGGTACAGGAGAGATGCTGCAACAGCTGTAACAGCTAAACCATGTAAACAAACAAACAAACAAACAATAAATATGGTTAAGGCTGTTTGACACAGCAGAAAAACCAGAACCAAACCAAGCGAAAGATGTTTGCAAGGCTCCACCCTTTTCATCATGCGTGATGTTTGGTCTCAGAGGAGCTGGATCCGAGTTCACACATCTACACATCTCTCTGCCGGTGGAACTGACAGCTGGTGGGTTTTGTCCCTGGCTGTCAATCACACAAGTCTAAATAATGATCTCCTCATTCTCCACCTGCTGTAGAAGTAACGGTTATTCATTTAATTATTCATTTAATTACATACTGGATGTGAGCTGATGCTACCACACATGCACACACACACAGAGATGGTGTACTGGTACAACATCACACTAAACAGATGACCTGTTCACAGTGTCTGATATTAAACAACATCACATTAAACAGACGACCTATTCACAGTGTCTGATATTAAACATCACACTAAACAGATGACCTGTTCACAGTGTCTGATATTAAACAACATTACACTAAACAGACGACCTGTTCACAGTGTCTGATATTAAACATCACACTAAACAGACGACCTGTTCACAGTGTCTGATATTAAACAACATCACACTAAACAGATGACCTGTTCAGTGTCTGATATTAAACAGCATCACACTGAAAGTCCAGTGAACACAGAAATTCTCAGCATTTGGCAACAAGCACAATCTGAATGATTTTAAGATGGAAAACATAATGATACATTTATAAAACACAGCTACTCCAACCCACAAACAGAAACATCAGTATATTTACAGTGAATAAAAAGCTATTTATTTAGAGTTCATAACCCTGCATGTAGACCTACGAGGGCAGGATTTGCAGTTTTGGTTCTCCTGTGGAGAATAAAATGGAGCTGAGTTTGAACAGCGGAATGACGTGACCACATGTCAACGACCTCAGCTGGTTTGTTTGACCCAGCAAAAGATGACAATAATTTAACAACAGAGTCAGCGATGTGTTCAAGTGTGAGGAAGGTGAGATGAGGATAAGTTTGTCCTCAAGGAGAAAGAGAGATGGGGAGAGAGAGATTCTCATACACAAATCTTAAGTTGACGATTATCTAAAATGTGGTTTGAACGAGCACAAATAGATTAAAACAGTGCTTAACTACGTTCTTAACGAAACCGTGCTGTTTACATAAAAATGCCCTTTAAATAAACGAAGGCCTTCACAACCCTCTGAATTTAGGAGGGCATTTCCAACAATGGTTCCTTGGTGATAAAACACGACATCACATAAATGTACTGGGACTCACCTTTCTGGAGCCAAACTCCAGGAATTGGAGATTTGCCTGCAGTTTAACAAGAGGGAATTGATCGCCTTTGTTTCAGGCCGTAAGCTTGCTTTTAAAAGACTGAGTGAATTTATTACTGAGGTAACAGTGATCAATCGTTACTTTAGATACCACTGCTACTTGGGTTAATGAATTAACCAAATCAGAAAAATATTTTTCATTGCTGTTAACTGTCCACGCGGTGAGGAAGAATGAACTAGAGAGAGCTGTCCACGCCTCTCTGTGAGGTCTGATCTCATCTGATCTACAGATAGCTGGCAGGGCCTCTATGTGAGGTCTGATCTCGTCTGATCTACAGAGAGCTGGCAGGGCCTCTATGTGAGGTCTGATCTCATCTGATCTACAGAGGGCTGGCAGGGCCTCTATGTGAGGTCTGATCTCGTCTGATCTACAGAGATCTGACTAAGCATTTCTGTGAGGTCTGATCTTGGAGAAGGTAGAAGTAGACCAAGACATTTACACCTGAGGTGTACCAATGAACACAGCCACTTCTTTCTCCAGTGCTGGTGGTGCTGCCACCTGCTGGTTGGCATTGTACCTACACAAACCAACATGCACAGGTCCTCTTCTCATTATTCGCATTTACCTTTGCTTCTCATATTTCAAATCAATCATTTCTTTTCATGGTAAATATTAAAGTAGAGTTTAATATTCATGCTGTTTTACTGTAATTCCTGCTGTCTTACTGCTGAAGCTGCTCTCATCACTAACGCTCTCCTGATCTGAGCTGTGCTTCACTGTGCTTTAATTACAAAAAGAGAGAGAGAAACCAGCAGACTGTGGCAGACACTCTGCTTAAGCCAGAGAGAGTGAGAGACAGAACTGTGCTTTGAGAAAGAGAGAGAGAGAGGAGGTACAGGGTTTGTATGCTGAGAAGAGAGATAAACTGTTGCCAAGATGTGGGGAATATCAGCAGGGTCGTTACCAAGAGAACAACGAGAACCGAGGTTTAAAGAACACAAAGAGTGAAATGAAACAAAATGAAATTAAATGAAATGAACAAAATATACGAAACCTTAATGTGAGATAAACGTATATTCAAAGAGTGATTATGAAATTACACAGGAAACGTCAAACCTTAATGTGAGGTAAACGTTAGAGATTCAAAGAAACCGCCATCATTTTTATTGGCACCAAAGTAAGAAGACTCATTAGAAACCACACTTCCCCTCAGCCTCATGGAAGCTGTGCAGAGGATTATGTGATAACAGATTTAAAAGCCATTTTTTCATTCTACTCACTATTAAACCACTAACCACTCTGATTACAGCCAGATGAGTGTTTTCATTAAAAGGACAGAGTGTAACTACAGCAGACCCCCCCATACTGGCGCACACACACACACACACACACACAATATCAGGGATTCATAAAAACATGTCTAAAAGAGTACAGCAGAGTCTACACTAGACGTAATTTAATAATTTAGGACTAGAAATGTATTATTACTAGTGATGGTCCTGAACAGAACTAAACTAAACTGAACTGAGAGAGAGAGAGAGAGAGAGAGAGAGAGAGACAGAGAGAGAGAGAAAGAGAGAGAGAAAGAGAGACAGAGAGAGAGAGAGAGAGAGAGACAGTAGGTGAAGGAAACAGCAACCTCTACAGCATGGAGTTAAAACACCTCTACAGCATGGAGTTAAAACACCTCTACAGCATGGAGTTAAAACACCTCTACAGCATGGAGTTAA
>JAOXYF010000019.1:12957448-12995709 GCA_028565775.1 Sternarchorhynchus goeldii | reverse complement strand
GGGAGGAGAGGGGAGGAGAGGGGAGGGGGGGAGTTGTTTGGGGGCTGCCAATGGCCTGATGTGTTATTTATGGAAGTGAGCAAGATGGGCCTATCCAGCAGGGTGGGTGGATGGGGGCATTGTGCTACATTTCACGGGGGCAGGCTGGACTCCTTGAGCCTGGCGAGAGTTTGCGAGGGGGCTGTGGGACGGGGAGGTGAAGCCGGATGACGTCAGACTCCAGGTGGATCCCCTCCGTTCGTGAGGTCAGTTCGTCCGGCTGTGTGTATAATTAGTCCCGGTTTATTGCGATTCGAGTTTATTAAGGGCAACCCTGGAATGCCCTGATGTCAGTAACAAGAGAATGAGAGGGGGGGATTGAGGGAGGGAGAGAAAAAGAGAAGAAGAAAATCATTCCACCTGAAGAAGCAGTGACCTGCAGCTGGACCATAGCAAAGCCTCTCCTAACTTTAGAAGCCATTTTCAAGTTCAGTGTGTGTGATGGCATGTATAAGAATTACTGTGTGAAGGCTGAAATAAATAATAGTCTGCATGCTGGTCTCTGCGTGGGACAACTTTCCTCTTAATGAGTGACATAACGATCTGAGAAACACTCCCACAGATCTGTACACTTTACTTCACTCTCACCTCCCTGTGCAATCAGTAAACCAACCTGTGGTGTTCTGCTGAGCATAACACTGCTACAGACCTGTAAACACTGGGCTCCTGTCAGCACCTAATAACTGAATAAGATTATCCATAGGAGTGTGAACTACAGGTCATGGGCTTGGAGTGGCCAGTGGGTCTGGACAACAGAGCTGACTGAGAGCTCCCTTGAGAAAAAGGTCAAAAAACTACAAGTATATTTTCGTGTTTACTTACAGAGATTTCTTGTGTGCTGTGGTTGTAATAACACCTCGTCGTCTGCACTGAACTCCAGTTTTTTATTCCTAATGTGTGATCTTTGTATTGACAGATGCTTTCAAATAACAGCCATGAAGCAGACATTATCCTACGCCACATTCACTGTGCCAAAAAAGCAAAAGTATTTCTAAAGAAGATCCCGAGTGGCTCATTTTAGAGGTGTTTTTACTTGGTTTGTCTGCATTGCCATTCAACATCCTGAGATGGTGAAAAGGCTGTTGTAGCTCTCCAAGCTTCGGTTGCCATGGTGCAAAATGTGTCGCGCATCCCGCTGCCGGTGGGTTGCATGAGCGTCCACCTGCTCCCTCGTGAGCCGATATTCTCCCTGAGCCTTACGCCTGAGTCACCGATGCCTTGCTCCAGTTTACGCTTCTCGCCAGACACACCAAGAGTCCACGAAGGGCCTGGCTGGGCTACTATCAACTCTGGCTACAGCTTGGAGTTAAAATGAATGACATATTAAAGGTTCAGGGAGGGTACAGTTCATGTATGACGTGGAAACTCACATATTCTTACACAAATGAGGGCAACAGGGTTAAACAGGTGGATTTAAAAGAATGAGTGCAAGTTACTGTGGCATCACATGACTCAAAAGTGTTCTTTTCAGTGTTCAGTAGGTATGGCAGAGTTTACTGTGAGTATAGCAGTGTTCTGTGAGTATGGCAGAGTGTTCTGTGAGTACAGCTGAGTGTTTTGTGAGTATTGCAGTGTTCTGTGAGTATAGCAGTGTCCTGTGGGCACGGCAGAGTGTTCTGTGAGTATGGTAGAGTGGTCTGTGAGTACAGATGAGGGTTCTGTGAGGGTAGCAGAGTTTTCCGTGAGTACAGCTGAGTGTTCCGTGAGTATAGCAAAGAGTTCCGTGAGTATGGCAGAGGAAAAAAAGGTCCACAATAAAAACCAAAAGTCGAACAGTAAAACCAGCAATACGTAATTTGACAACCCTAAGGACATTACGTGCTCACCAGGTGTTTCAGAAAGCCCCAGCCCCCCGCAACCCCTCCCCCCACCCCCCGCCTCCGTTTGTGACATCTGGACATATGTGAAAAATGATGTATCAATAGCGCCTGTGAATGCGTGCTTCTGTTTATTGAAAAAGAAGGGCACAATAGGGGTGCTGTTGAACCTCCGGGCCCAACCTGAGCACACGGGGCCGCGCGGCCCCACGTGAATGAGGACCTGTTCACAATGTGTTTGTCCTGGCTACAGCTACTTGTTCCCTCATCCATCAAGCAGCTTATGCTGGTCACATAGCTGTGTCCTCTTCAGAGTTACATATGCGGTGAAACCGCCGAATATCGCTCTGTTAACTGTGATGCAAATATTACCTAAACATTGTTCTGAGTTTATGTTTATTTAGTTTTTATTATGTAGAAATGAGAGGTCATTCAGGCAACCAAGCCAAACTTTACCTATGTATATTTTAGGAAACAAAAGTTATAGACCAGTCTGAACTAGTTTGGACTAGTTTAGAGTAATTTGGACTAGTTTAGATTAGTTTGGATTAGCCGTAGACTAGCCTACTCTGTCAGTTCTGCTGTAACTGAATGTATGAGTGCTGTCAAAGTACACTGAGCAAAATGAATGTATAATGACATCATCAGCCATTTGCTAGTATGTTCCATTTCTGTGTCTATTAAAACTTTTACACGTTGTCGCCAGCAAAGGTTAGCAGAAGATGCTAAAGGGACTGTCCTAATATAACACTGGTTCACAGTAGTAGGAACCAGTGCGGTTGGACACATTAACTATATCAGCTGCCTTGTGAGCACAGAGAGCTTCATATCAAAGGGTTAAATAAAAGTTTGAATCTGTCTCTTTTTTTAGTATTTACGTCACTCACATTCATGCTATCTCTCAAGAGTGCTAAAACATCAAATTCATTCAGCTACTATTATGGTACATTTGCACTGCACTGACTCCAGGCAATTTTTTGCTCCGCCTCTGATTCGTTTCTAAGGAGACAGATGGCGGTTGTGCGCAGGGGATGATGGGAGCAAGTGTGTTGTAAACCGAGTGAAGAGAGCTTTGAACTGTATACAAATGAGAAGTGCATTTCCCTGAACACCAGCCAGTCAGCACTGCATGGTGCATTTCGCCATATCATGTCAAGCCACTGGTCGAAATCAATAATCTTCTAATAAATCAATAGTCTTCTAATAAGATAGCGGAGAGTATTATAATCGCTGTGTCAGAATACAGAGATATATTATAAAAATGTAACATGAAAGATGATGAAATACTTGGTGTCTTAGTGGGTTTTAAGTTTTGTTGAACTTTTGTTTTGTGTGTAACTGGATAGTTAAAAACCTGACCAGTTAAATATGTTAGCTGGTTCAGCTAAGGAGTTTTTGGGGAGGGCTTAATGTTGACAGTTACCAACAAAAGACTGAACAAGCATATTGCTTCACTGGAGTGTAAATCCACCATTAGGATCTATCTTTCATTTAGTATTTTATCAGATAAACCTGGAAAATGTATTAAATCATTGGACCTTCTATAAAATCTGAGAATGGGCTTTGCAAAGGAAAACTGCAGTAAGAGAAACAAGCATGAACTAAAGAGATGGTAAGTACAGTTTCTTCTACAATAACCATGGATTAAGATTAACCATGAATATATACAATTCATAAATTAATGTATTCCAGAAACGGTCAAGTAACCGTAACATTTAGAGATATGGTTGGGTAGGCTAGTGAATAGCTGCTCTTGTACTGGTATGAAAGTTTACTGGTGTCATTTAAAATAAATTGCGTAGTAGCCTGTGCTATTGATGTCTGTGCATTTTTGACTCTGATTGACCTTTAGGGCTTTACCATTGTTATTCTGATGGCAAACCTGTCTGTGTGTGTTTTAATCAATCAGGGCACATATAAAGCTTTTGTCACATTGGGCAGGGGGTCAGATCAGGTATCACGGGGGACATGATTTGCTCCAGTCCAGGTTTGGCTGTGGTAGCCAGTATTTCTGAAGTACATTGCATGCAGAGAGCCAACCATCAGGCAGGAGTAGTGAGGGCTTTGACTCAGATTTGACTTGTGAGTGGTTGCCTTTTGCTGATTACATATTGATTGATGGGAACCAAGCCCACATAGATTTTTTACCAACAAGCCAATTACTTAGAGAGTCCTTATTTTGGCATATTTGGACAAATTCAGGTTGTGAATGATTCTTTCTCCAAAGCATGAAAGTCTGAAGCATCTAGTTTATAGGACATGAATGTATTAAGTCAGTGCTACAACAGGTTCTTTCAGCAAAATGATGCTAATTCTAGATTAGAACAAGGAGAAGCACACTATATCCATTCCTGCTGGTCCTGTTAAACTAGCTTCTAGCAACCAGAAACTAGTCGTCATATTTTCTTATGACCTAGTTGATGCTGTAGACTGTCAGTGGGCTACTTTCTAAGGAGCCTTTCTGTTGCTAAGTCAAGGACAGATTTCTGTGCCAGTCGTTATGTTGAGACTAGAGATGTGCAACTCCTTTCTCTCACTGTTTTGGGAAGTCTATTCTTGGTGAAGTTGCAGATAAATGATCAGGATTCACGTTTAAAGAGAAAGTAAGAAGTGGGGTGTACCTGGCAATGATTTAGTCACTGCATACAGATCACAGGCCTCTAGGTTTGTCAAGCCTTTTGTGGCCCAGTCAAGACCTTTCTTCATCTGTACAGTATGGTGTTCGTCCAGAATGACAGCGATGTTTGGCGTACTGAAACTATAATTTAGACGACAGCTTCATTTCAACAGTGTTATTGCTGTCTTCCACCTTCACGGTCTGATAAGCCAAACATTCAAGTACTTTTTAAGAGGGAGTTTGTCCAAGTGAACTGTAGCCTTTATTCATATATGATTGTTGTGTTGCAGAAGAGGGATGGTGCTTATGTGTGGACTACCAGTAGTTAAATGTGAAGACAAAAAGGATGATTGTTAGAGAACCAAAGAATCATTGGATGCTTTAGCTGGTGTCAGATTGTTTTCAATTCTGGACTTTCAAATTTGATCAGGGGCTATAACCAAGTCCCCATGGTAGCAAATGTCATGCCAGCTTTTCGCATACCCTTTGGTCTTTTTCAGTTCTATCAATTGCCCTTCAGCCTTTGCAATGCCCCCTGGCAATTTAACATTGTGTAGCACATTTTTGGAGACAAGCATTCTTGAAAAATCTAATGAACCACGTAAAAGTTAGCAGCTACATCTGTCCTTGCACGTGATTTTACTAGGACCTTTTCTGCCTGAACTTGATGCAAACCATGCCGGATGTTGGACACTTCTGGATATGAGGTTCTGGAAGTCGGGTTAAGGTCCTCTTATCCAGTTCTGTTCCATCATCTTGGTGACAATTTCCATTTCCAAAACTGATGTTTTTCCAGCAGCCTTACACTCAGCAAATCCAGTTATAAAGGCATTCTTAATGTATTGGAAAAGAGGCCATTATCCTTTGATGGAGGAAAAGCAGTAGAATCAAGAGCAATGAAACAATGGAAAAGATCAAGGACTGCAGGTGTTTTAGATCTGCTAACTCACATGCCATTGGAAAACCAAGAACTGCTACAGTTGCCGTTTGTCTGGTGCATCAGACATCCTGCTGGCCTCAGATGAGATCAAGTATCAAGTATTGGTGCCAGAAATGTTCCCACTGTGTGACCATAAAAATGGTGCAGCCTATGAGGAGAACCGTTCGGGGAAGCTTGTTAGTTTCCAAGTATGTAGTGGTAGATGTTACCAATTTATAACAAGCAACTAATGGCCAGGGGAATGTGCTGGTGGTCACAGATGTCTTCTTGAAATCATGAAGTTTACCGCACTTCTGACCAGAAAATAATAATAAAAACATAGTGCTGTGGTTCGAACTCTAGTAATGAAGCTGTTCTGCACCAACAGTATTCCATAGTGGCTCCACTCTGATCAAGGCTGCTTTGTAGGGAGATAGAACTGCTTTGTAGGGAGATAGAACTGCTTTGTAGGGAGATTCGCTGATAGAACTGTGCAATGTCGGTGGAACTGAGAAGAGTCAGTCCCTTAGCACACTGAAGGGAACGGGCAGTGTGAATGGTTAAACCTCACCATGTGGGAGCTCTTGGAAAACCTACAGATAAGAAAGAAAGAAGATGGTGATAGCACCTTCCTGTTTTCTTACAATATGGCAGTGCTTCAGTCTACAGGCCATTGTCCCTATGAATTTATGTGTGGTCATAGGTCACAGCTGCTGACTGATTTGTTCTTGGGAACCACAGACGACGGTGTAGTGCAGGGGAGGGAAAGTCTAGTCCTGGAGGGCTGGCGTCCAGAAGTGTTTGGTGACTGCTCTGCTCAGACACCAAATCAGGTGCGTGTAATATTAGTTAATGTAGCACTCTGGCATCAAACCCTGGTCAAAGAGGGACAGCAATCAGTGTGAATGGGTGAAGCATCTGATTCAACTCATCAATTGCCTGGTTTAGTAGGTGTGTCTGAGCAGAACAATCACCAACCTCTGCTGAACTCCATCCCTCCAGGACTGAACTTGCCCATCCCTGGCATAGTGGAAGGATCAGTAGGTTACTAGATGAGAGTTTCTCCTGTTTGCCTATTCCCAAACCTACAATACATTCACAACCTCCAGTACTAGCATTGTTGTCCTTCCATATGCTACAGGCAGCAGCTAGATGTGAAGCTCTGCACAGAACACAGCTGGCCATCTATAGCTGCCTTTACTATAGCTGCACTCTTATCAGTTATGAATATTGAATGCTTTACTGTGCATTTGAAGGCCCTAACAGGTTTGATTATTCTATGACTGTCACCTGACACTTATTATGCAAATTTTATCATGCAAAAAACACAAAATTATAAGCAATGGCAACTGCAAACCGGTGTCCAGAACAGACGCAACTTTGAATAGCTTATGAGCTAAAGCAGCCCATTTGCATCACCACTAAGAACAAGAATTTTGCAATTTTCAAATACTTGGCAAGACAAACATAGATTCACAGATCATAAGACAGAAAAGTGCCTTATCCACATGGTGGAGAATTGAGTGCAGAGTAAGCAGCTAATGCCAGATTGTGAGAGCAACAGTCAAATATGGAAAGTGCTAGAAGTCTTCTTTAAAATCAGGGTCAGTATATTTGCATTTACCACTTAAGCAGATATTCTCGGAAATTAGCTCTGAGGTATTTCTGATTCCTGTACTGCAGGCTGTGATAGATTTTATTAAAAAGTCTGCAGGAGTGACCTGCAAACTTCAACAGTTTCAACCACTGCATAAATCAGGACGGTTTGTTGTCCTTCCCAAACAGCAGATGATTTATTCACCCTTGAGCTGAAGCCAAGTCATCCTGGCAGAGTGATCCAATATAGCAAATAAATTAGAGCCCTCAGGTTCAAGGCAACCTTAATTCATTCCTGTCAAAAGTTTAATTGTAAGGGTGTTTTTAAGGGAGATGTAAAACATCTTCATATTTGATTTACTGCTGTTTTACAGTTTTACAGCCTTTATTCAGACTACATTATCTCTGTAGGGAATGGCAGCACCTTGCAATGAAATAATCTTGTTGATGACACTCGCTATGTGATATGCTCCTGCAAATACTCCTGCTCCATGTTGGGGTCATTCAGCCTGTCCCTGTTGGGTGAGGAGACAAACCTGTCCAAAAGATGTCCTATGAAGTGTTGGTACTATCCGGACTAAAACTGGACTATAGCTCCTAATGTCAGAAGATCATATCATCTGAAAAAGGAGTCCCACCTTTTTCAACAGTGCATTTACAGAGGAAAATTTATAACAGTTTTTGGGTTTTTTTTCAGCTGATAATTAATTTTTTCAGGATGGAGGCATCTGAGCATGAAACAAAGTGACTTTAACATTGTAATACTTTAACCCTGCATCACTTTAACATTGTAACACTTTAACCCTGCATCACTTTAACATTGTAACACTTTAACTCTGCATCACTTTAACAATGTAACACTGTAACACTGTTTCATCTCACACCACAAGCACAGCTTCTAGAATATGACTGAACAGTGCTTGACTGCAGATCTTAGATCTGAAATGAGTGCCAGATCACGTTCACGGTTAGCCATCGAGATTTGGAATCAAGCCAAATAACCTATCAGACATAAATAACACAATTAAAAAATAAACAGAACTTATAAAAAATCGCAAAACACCTGGAAACCTGAGGCACGGTCAGATAGAAGATCTAAACAATTAGTGGAAGGTTCAGCCACTTGGCCAGTGCATTAGACCTTCACAGTTTAATTAAAAGTCTGATTTGCTCTGGTGTCTGTTTCAGTTCACATTGGATTTAACGAAGGTGGCGGTTAATGACCAGTTTCTGTCAGAAATGTTAGTTTATATTCATATTGTGGTTATCTATGTATTTGACATACTGAGTATATATGATTCTTGATTAAAAATAGCCGATAGATATATTAAAGATAAAATTTTAAAGATAAAAATTTAAAGATAGCCGATAGAAATATTTGTGACTTCGACGAAAGCATTTTAAATGTTTTTTTTCTCTAACATGAATTATAAACGCAGTACAGATGAATACAACCTTCTGAATATTCAAATTGTTTTTAAATATGAGAAAGCTAACAAATGAAAATTTAACTTAGTCCAAACTAATCTACTGTAGTCTGATACTCCAGGTTTAAATCAAAATTAAATATCAAGATGTGGTGTGGAGTGGAAAAAAGTGGTGTATAATTAAATGGTATGCTGTGGTAACAGAGTCACATTCAAACTTGCCATGATCTACTGTAGCGATTTTCCTTTCAGTGTTTATGGAAACAGATTTGCAATAGATCGTACTAATTTGGGAAGCTTCATTCTCAATACTGGAGCATTTTCGTGAGGTTAAATTTTGGCTTGTTAGCATCAAATGAAAACCACAGGATCTGGGTTTAAGTTACGAAGTGTGCATTTAAAACATAAAATCCATGTAAAAGAACTGATTATAATCCTATGCACACACATAGATGGACATGCACACATGCACACACACACTGGATGAAAGCCAAATATATCAGCAATCCTCACATTAAATAGAGTCAAATTAAATAGGCATGATATTGATGATGTATGCCTTTTGAATACAATACATTAATGGTATTTTATTAATTTGCATATTTTCTTCCATGTGAATTGTGAATTAATGAATTATCCCACAGAGCATGGTTGACTCAATGCATGTCTTTATCTTGTATCTAAAATATAATCATAAGAACATCTGCAAGGTGCTGAAATGATTTTGTACATGATGTGATGTGTTTATACATTTTCCATATAGAACGTGACCAAACACTAAACTCCGCAGGTTAACTGGCCTTGGGAATAGTGCTGCCAGAACCCGTCTCCTGCATTTGGCCGTAATAATTTAAACAGTGGTTATAGAGGCAGGATAATCCACTCCAAATGGACATACAGCAGCTCTTCATTTGGGCAATGTTTACACAGCTTTGCTGGTCTCGGGTAACGAGGCTGTGGCTCGAGGGGGACTTGAGAGCGGCCTTCCCCTTTCCAACTGCCACTGAAAGGAAGACACCTCGTGCTGCTCACAGGAGAGCACTATCCCAGCTAGCTTGGAACTGCCACCACAGGATGCAGCCCACCACAATGAGGCCCCGCCCACCATCCTGAGAAAACCACCCACCATCCTGAGGAAACCACCCACCACCTTGAGGAAACCACCCATCACCACGAGGCCTACCACCATGAGGCCCTGTCCACCACCGCAGGACCCAGCCCCTCATCACGAGGACCAGCCCACCACCACCACGAGGCCTAGCCCACCAACACAAAGCTCCGCCCACTGCCACCATGGAACCCAACCACTGTAGTCAGCAAAATCCCAAAAGAATGCAATTACTCATAAGTATCATAACCATAACCACAATTTTCATGGCACTGACACAACGACAGCGTGTTCCAAGGGCAGACATTAGTCTGTTCTTCTGAGAACTTTAATGCCAACTGGCATGCTCAGTGTTGTGTTTATGGAGGTCTCTGACTCTTTGTTTATGGCTTCCAACACCATACAAAAGCAGACAAGCATTCAGATTGGCTGAGCTCTCCATGGCCTGGATCAACCGGCCAGTTTGTGCCATCCCTTGGTCACACTCTGTGGTTCCACCTCTGCTTTTCTGCTGTTTTCAGGTGGGCTTGGCTTGGCTCATGCATGCTGCCCAGCTTGGTAGTGTCAGTGCCAACCTAAATATTCACTCCATAGTTCTGGCATCTGGTCATGCTCTGCTTGAAGTGCCACGTTTTGTTTGTGTGTTGATTTGTTTTCTTTCTCAAACATTAATTTGACTGTAAATAACTTCCTGAGAGGGTCAGAGACAGGAACTCACGGTGAGCTCTGGTTCACAAGAGCCTTGTGTTTATATGCCTTAACTACACTCATGGCTCGAGCGTCGTGTTTATGCATGTGTGTGAGAAAATGTTTATTGCAGGAACAAGCCAACTTGAGAGGAAACCAGTTCAGCCCTGCTCCTTCTGAGGGATAATCAGACTCAGCTCTGCTTCTTCTGAGACATAATCAGACTCAGCTCTGCTCCTTCTGAGAGATAATCAGACACAGTTCTGCTCCTTATTAGGAATAATCAGACTCAGCTCTGCTCCTTATGAGAGATAATCAGACTCAGTTCTGCTCCTTCTGAGGGATAATCAGACTCAGCTCTGCTTCTTCTGAGACAATCAGACTCAGCTCTGCTCCTTCTGAGAGATAATCAGACACAGTTCTGCATGGAATCTTCATGGAAGAAAAAGTATTAGGTGTAAGGGAAGGCCATTAAAAAAAAAAAGTTGTCTGTCATCATCAGCATCTGCAGCTTGTGAGTCAGACAGGAAGTAGCCTGATGTGTCCTGCAGAAGCTAAAAGTTTTAGTCTTGTTTTTCTAGAGTGCTTATTCTGGAAGGGGTTGGAGTATATAGTCCTGCACAGGTTTGCAGCTCTTGTTAGCTGGCGTTACTAGCTCACCATCAGTAGTCATGGTAACACTGAGTTGCAGGGTGCAAAAACATTCGGTGGCATCTTATCTCCAAAGAACACGAATGAAAATTGCAACCAGATACGTCATGTGGTGTGGTACAGTGGACCATATGGTTGTGATTTCCATTATCTTCCTCCCATCGCGCCTTGGTGTGTCATTGTATTGCTTCACTCATGCCATGGCTCAGCCCAGCAGGAGGAAACCATGCACATAAGACCCGGGAACCTCGGGAACCAGGCGCCCATCCCTGTTCCCAGGAAGATGAGCCCACCCGGTGTGGAAGGGACGTGGACCAAGCCTCTGCTCCAGGGGGAGTGGCGCTACCGCTAACATTCACAGCCAGGAGGCTGGGCGGAGATGCTGTCCCTCTCCAGCCAGGGTCATCCCCGGAGTCATGCGAACTCTTGGCTTGGACTGAACTGGAATCCTGCACCACTCAGTGTGGAGGAGGGAGGGTGAGGGATAACAGCGGGAACAGCTGCTCATGCTGGCGGAAGTGCCGTGGGCTGCATGTGGCGAAGAGTCTGCCGCACTCTGGAAGTAACGGGAAAAACATCAAAGCACATTGGCCCGTTTTGAAGCTCCACCTAAACCATTATCAGCTTAAGGAGCAGAATATTGTGTTCATAAAGCTAGTAATGCCTAGCGATGTGTGTAGGCAGGAACTTCCCGGGGTGGTGTCAGAGGGAGAGGCATGCTGGTGCTGTTCGGATGCCCACCCTGGCCTGGGAAGCCTCACAGACGTGGGAAGTGAGGGTCACCGCCAGGCTTATCTCTGGATAAAGGGAGGACTTCTTTGCAACTTGGACTTCATTTCCTCCCACTCCACTCAGGGCCAGGATGTTACTCACAGCATCAACAAGGACTGAGCGAGGGTGGAGAACATGGACACCTGCACACTGTGATGGGGTTTCCCTGGGTGGGGTGCAGGGGCTGGTACCACAGTGGGCCACGGCAGTGGACAGAAGGTCTGACTGGAAAAAAAAATGATTGCAGAGACGTGTAGGTGAATGCAGTCACCTGTTATTCCTACATTATTAGATTAGATGAAGAGATGGTATCTGTTGTCAATGAGAGGGGTTTTGCCAGTTGAATTGCTGTTCTGAAATTATTTGTTCTTGTTGGATTGTAATAATATTTTTTGTGTGAACATATATTTCTTTTTATTGATTTTTTTTTTAGTTTGGCTGGATGCTGAAGTGTGTGATGTTAGAGTGAATCTTGAAATTCTGAGGAGGGTGACATCATTTTTGTTTTATTCTGAATGTATGTGTGTGTGTGTGTGAAGACAAATCATGAAGTACATGTATGCCTTTGCTTGAACAGCTGATGAAGAAACATACTGTTTCTATCTATCTATCTATCTATCTATCTATCTATCTATCTATCTATCTATCTATCTATCTAATACACACATTATATATATATATATATAGTTGTAGATAATGTATTTATTACAAATTATTTAATTCTTTTCTCAGACTGAACCATAGTGTGAGGTACAAGGTTTTGTTATCCTCCCTGGACTGATGGCCTTGAGAGAGAGAGAGAGAGAGAGAGAGAGAGAGAGAGAGAGAGATAGTGTTGTGTGTGTTCGAGTTTGGAGAAAAGCCATCAGGACTCTCAGCAGCATGAGATAAGTGTCCAGCCATTGAATTCCAAAAATTGTATCAGTCGTTGTAAGCATGTCATAACAGGCACTCTAAAGGCTCGGGCTGTGTTCATTTGGCCAAGAGCTACAAAATAAATTTCCCCCCCATAACAAAAATGCCCCTCATCTTGACATCGTTTCAGTCAAGTATATGTAAGGAACAAATCCGTCAGCACCAGCATTTGACATGAGAATCACAGAAAGGAATGCAGTGAACTGATTTACTGTAGCAAAAACACAGAGCTGCTCATGAACAAGCTTCCTACAGGATCCAGATCGAGGGCGGAGCATCGGTTCCCGAAGCTCACTCTGTGCTTCCAATACTGTGATCAATGGGACAGGGTTGCCAGGGGCTACCAGGCCGCCACGTGGGAGAAATGCACTGGGTCCTAAGAAGCAGGGATTTGGGGCTCTTTACTTATGCTAACAGGTTTCTGTGACCTTTCAGACAATAGCAGGGAGGGCTGGAAACAGGGAGCCGGGCCTGGGGAGCAGTGAGGGAGAGTTATGGCTAGGAACGGCCCGTTTCCCATAATAAACGAGGCCCATACTCATTCTTTCACAGAACCTTCAGCATGGTGAGACCCGCCCCTCACCCCAAACACACACACACACACACACACACACACAGGGGTCACAGATTCTTTGTATGTGTGACAACGACATAAGTTACAACAAAGCACTCAAGAATGTGATAAGTTATGAGAAAGCACTTGTCACTGTTTGCTTGTAAGAGGTAAGGGTCTTTGGGAGGTACGTTCCTGCCCAGAATCAACAGAAAAGCTGGAGAGAACATGACGACACTTTCTCGGAATTATGTATTAATATTAATTATGTATTAATATTCATTAAAAACACATTTGTTTAAAAGACATCTAAAGTCATGTGGATAGCAGATGAAAAATAAACATCACATCAAAAACCTAAACAAGCGACTCAATTCTCTTCTCTAAATTCCCAAAACTGGAAAGAAATGTGGTGTTGGTTACATTTTATGATTTTGTATGTAATTATAATTAGAAATGTGTATGTAATTATAATTGTAAGTCATTTTTAAATGTATTTAATTGTTTGTTAGCTAAAAGTCTAAACATTAATAGCTGAGGATGATGATGGTCATCCATGGTCTGATCGGGGATATGCTTTACTTCCTGAAACTAGACATCAACCCGTTAACCTTGCCAGCTCACCAACTGCATTTATCCATTTACCCACTCGTTCAGAAGCCCAAGGCAAGTTTCTCCATCACTGAAACTAAGCCTGAAACCATTCTTGTGTCAGAGAGTTTGGGAACTGTTTAATTGCTTCTTCTCTTCTCCTCCTCCTCTTCGTGCTGGACTTTTACAAGGAAAAAAGCATCGCGCAAAAAATAAATAAATAAATAAATAAATAATAATAATAATAATAAAAAAAAGAATTGGTTCCAGCTGTCAAGCCGTAAAAGTTGGTCAGATCATCATGATCTGCAACCCTGGGGGATGAACCACTGTAGGTTCATGGCTTCAATTATCGTCAGCTCCGACACTCCAAGCTTGTATAGGACAGCAATGACCTGAATGATCCTGATCACCGTTCCCATCCTGTCCTCCACTGATGAGTATTACGGGGGATGATGCAACTACTCAGTCACACACATTCTTCAGACCCAGGTGTCCTGATTTGGGCCTTGGTACACGAGAAGCCTCAGAGTGCTTCTTCCTTGATCACCTCTGCTCAGTGCTTTTGTGCACTCAGAAACAACAGTGTTTAATCAGAACTCATGCAAATAATATCAGAAAGAAGAGCAGAGCCTGTTCATCAAGTCTGACACAAATGAGATGATCATCAATCATCTTAAACCCACCATCCAGCCCCTGGTTTATGGGTTTAGGATGTGTTCATAGCACCAAGGATCTCACACATGGAAGAGTTTCCTGTGCCCCTTTCAGAGTGGTGTGCCTCGGTTGTTTATGTCCTCATGTAATTGCAAAGCTTCTACGTGACTGGAAGAGAAAGGCTTCAAACACTTAGAGCGTGAAGGCCAGTTGTAAAACAGGCTCTCGGGATTGTTTACTCGCAACCAAGTCGAGCGGAAAGCTCCAAAACGTGCATGTGCTCGTGCCGGGAGTGTCTCCACACTGCCATGTGTAAGTCGTGCTTCCAGACCAATCAGCAAAAAGACTCTCCGCATCCTTTGATGCAGAACGGCATAGTGGGAAACGCAGGCTATTAGGTCAACCATGTCCTCCGTCTCCACATCTTTGGTTCTGTTTCCTCCCGGTACAAACATTGACGCAGAACAGCATCGTGGGACATGCGGTCACGAACATCGTCCTCTAAACAGGAACGTCCTCTTCTTCTTGCTGTCGCTGTGTATCCAAAGCATTATTTCAGGGCATAAGCAGAGACAGAAGGAGTCTTTGGAAAGTGCCATTAAATACCATATCTGCAGAAGAGTGTGTGTGTGTGTGTGTGTGTGTGTGTGTGTGTGCTCGTCAGCTGCAGCAAAGGGAATCATTTGTCAAGTCTGTCAAGTGCACAGTGGTTTTGCACAGTGTGGCAGACAGTAAAAGGAAAAAAGAGTGCAGATCAGCAACTGAGAGATGGACACACACACACACACACACACACACACACACACACACTCACTCACTCACTGAC
The DNA here is from genome assembly GCA_028565775.1 of Sternarchorhynchus goeldii. Lineage (NCBI taxonomy): Eukaryota > Metazoa > Chordata > Actinopteri > Gymnotiformes > Apteronotidae > Sternarchorhynchus > Sternarchorhynchus goeldii. Next base: position 12,980,535 of record JAOXYF010000019.1, on the reverse strand, counting down.
AAATCATTTCAGAGAGGTGAAAACAGGAGGATTTTTCCAGGCACTGCCACATGCTGCTTTGTCTCCGCGAGCAGAACTCCAGATATAACAGCATGGAAATGTCTGCGGCTGAGGGGAGGTGTAACGGTATGAGGAGGTGTAACGGTATAACACTGTCTCCCAGCGGAGACAGCCGAGAGATGTAGCGGTATGACACCGTCTCCCAGCGGAGACAGCCGAGAGATGTAGCGGTATGACACCGTCTCCCAGCGGAGACAGCCGCGAGATGTAGCGGTATGACACCGTCTCCCAGCGGAGACAGCCAAGAGATGTAGCGGTATGACCCAGTGATGGATGTGGGATGCACGCGATTCTGTCCGATACATTGCATGGAAAGAGCGAATCAACCCAGCTGAGGTGAGGTGCACAGCTCAAGAAGGAAAGACCGAAGAAGAGAGAACGGAAAAAGCGGGAAAAGAGCAGGAAACACCCCCCCCCCTTCCCTACCTCCTGCCGTCGGACGATTGCTAACGGTGATGGACGAGGAGAGCGGCGGTCGCGGATGTTTCTTCTTGGGGGAAAATCCCATCCTGTCAGCGGCGGTTCGTTCCACCAGGATTGCCGTGGACCGCGTTCAGACTGCTTCCAGGTCAGCTGTTGAGAAGAGGTCGGACACGTTGGTGATGTTTAACCTCACTCCCATTTTGCTTCAGCATCTTGTGTCATCAGAGTTCTCTTCTCCAGCTTTTTACAAACATGCCAATATCTCATTTGCTTGTCAGACACTTGGGTCGAAGTCCGTGGAGGAAGGGCAGAGGTTTCATTACCGTGCAGATGCTACGTGTAATAGCGTGTCTTTTCGGCATGGATAGCAAAACACTTAGTGAGTGATTCATTTTTCTCTGCCAGTAGAAACATTCCATTACTTTATGATGGAAGTTTATGCCTTTCCAGGTACAGTGGGAGGAAGTATGATTTGTGATTTCATGCCTATGCATGCGTGCACACACACACACACACACACACAGGCACACATATACACACAGACAGAGTGATGAAACTCAAATTAATAGCCAGTCTTTTTAGAGCTCACTGTGTACAATTTAATTAACATGAAGGGTCTTGAAAATATATAGTTTACATCATTGATTCTAGTATTTGGTAGTTCAAAGACATGCTGAAGTCTTCGCCATTCCTTGAGGAATACTATAGTGGGCCTTAATCAGTTGATTAGTGAGGGTGGCTGAGACTGAAGGTTATTTTGATGGTGATGTCACTCTTTTGTAGAAGCACTTTGGCTCCTGGGAGCAACTGTGCTGTTGTTTTATGGTGACATGGAACTGTGATCCATTTCCTGTTTCCTGGCATGCCAACTTGGCGCTGTCCACAACTCAAACGCACACAAACACACACTCACTCAAACACACACACACACGCACACACATTCACTCGCTCACTCACTCACACACACACTCACTCACACACACATGCATATGTGCACACACACACATACTCACACACTCAATCATTCACACATGCACACACACACATGCACATTTGCACACAGACACTCACACGCTCACTCATTCACACACACACACACACACACACACACACACACACACACACACACACACACAACCATGCCTACATTCACAAGCCTAACATCCCATAATATGGAGACCATTAGCATTTGCTGCTTTTTCTGGGAAAGAGGAGTTAGCGTAGCGCTTCATCAAGCCTCCGTGTGCTCTTTCAAGCCCTGACACGTCAGAAAATCTGGGACTTGGCAGGTTGCAGCCTGTGGAGTGACTCACGGCAGGTCTTCAGACCTGATAAATCCTCACTAATGGCCTGAGAGGTTACACAGTGCAGCTTCGAGTGAAGGGACAAGACGACAACAACGTAGGAGATCAAATCATTTGTCTCAATGGTTTGACTCCCACTGACTGGAATGTAAGCAACAGTTATGGAATCCAATCATGCTAGTGTGTTTAGATAACAGGCTAGTTTAGACAGAGGACACCGGCTGGCTCTCTCTCTTTGCCACTCCAGTATGGATCTTAGTGTCAAATGGGAAATAACATGGCTAATGACGTTTAAGTCGTGTATGAAAGGAGATGAGGATTCGGTTACCATTGAGGAAGAACGGCCTGGGTGTCGTGTTTAGATGGTGGTGAAAGTACACCAGGCAGTGGGTGAAAGAACAGTAAACTACCAGCAAAGACTTCCAGTGAGTGCGAGACAGTGGCAGTTTGCCAGCTAACGGAGAGTGGCTTTCCTTTCTAACAACAGTTCAGTAAAACTCATAACGATACCCAGACAAAGTGACTTAACCCTAAAGCCAACCTAATGGAGATAATAATATTTATAATCATAATTTTAACAGTTATTTTCAGCTTGAGATTTCTGAGAAACAAAAGCTTTGGAGGTTCACAGTACATGCACACGCAAACGCGCACACACACACACACACACGCACACACACTCCCATGTAAATATACACATGTGGCAGCAGCTGGTCATTAGTTCCTGAGCAACACCCTGAGTAATTGATGTGTGTGTCTGGGTGTCACAGGGACTCTTGCCCAGTACAATGCCAACCATTAAACACTTGGGCCTTGGGAAATCACACACTTTGCTCCGTGGTCTTTTGGGAAACAGCAGTGTTTGTTTTCTGGCTGGGTGAGGGTGCCATTCCGTGCTGGTATTTGCGTACACTATTTTGAACATATCCGTTAAAGACAAGCTGAAAGCTCTCCACGGTAACAGACTCTGCTCTGATGATCCAGCTTGCAGGGGGTCAGAGACTGTTTATTCAAGATGACTTTCCATTCAAATAACAACAACAAAAAAAAAACCAGTGAAAGGTGGTGAAGTGCTAATACAGCAGCGATTCCCAGCGGCTCAGAAGCTGCAGGAGACCCTAGTTCTATTCTCCAGGTCATTAAACATTAAACCACTCCCACACCTTTAAACATTATACCATACCCACATCATTAAACATTAGACCACTCCCACACCTTTAAACATTATACCATACCCACATTATTAAACATTAAACCACTCCCACACCCTTGAACATTATACCATGCCCACATCATTAAACCACTCCCACACCATTAAACATTAAACCACTCCCACATCATTAAACATTAAACCACACCCATTCCATTAAACATTAAACCACACACCCACACCATTAAACATTAAACCACATCCCCACTATTAAAAATTGAACCACTCCCACACAATTAAACATTAACCCACCCCCACGCCAATAAACATTAAACCACTCCCACACTATTAAACCTTTAACTGCCTCCAAACTTTTAAACATTAAACCACTCCCATATATCACACACTGCATCATTCTGGTAGAGAAACAAGACTGGAAATCCATTACAGATACTGACAGAGCAATATTGTCCAGAGGGGAGAAGGTCGTTTTCTTCGAGCACAGGCTTCAGATGTAATTCGGATCTACTTCCTGTTCGTGTTTTGTGGATGTTCACGCAACTCCTGTGTGGGGCAAAGGGTCTCTACACCATACAACTACTCCCTCAGTCCAGACAAGCCATGTATTTGAAAAAGGGATGGATTTACTTTAGCGACCATAAAGCACAGCTGTCTGGAGAGGTGAAGACAGTGAAGATCTACTGTAGGGACTCTCCTGGTTGCCTAGATACACATGCCAGAGATTATAGTGACAAGTATTTGCTATCTGGTACACTGGTTGAAGTCAGAGATTAGGAAGCTACTCCAAGACCATTTCTGATTCATTTTCTGCTTGTACGTCTTGTATGATTATATAGCTATTACAGTCAGTTTTACAATGGAGAACCGGGAGAATGTTAATGGGGTAATTTGTTATCCTGCTCACGTGGTTATGAATGTTTACTGCACTGTACTAAAACGCAAAAAAAGCATGCTTCTTTCTTCTCCCTCTTCAGAAATGGATGTGTACCGTCCTGTTTTAACACACAGTCTTATGAATTGACAATGACACAGTGTCATTGTGTCTCTTTGCAAACAAATTGTCTTTTCAAACACTTTGTCTTTTCTGTGTGGGAGGAGGATGTGTTGTGAGGAACGGGAGCCTGTCTCTCTCTGTCTGGGTGAACACCTTTTTCCTCACAGAGCAACAGCATCTCAGGGAGGGAAATTGTAAAATCCTGTAATCCACTGGAGAGGGATTGTGGTTTCACGATTCCGGCGGGACAAACTTGAGAACGGCAAGCTGTGGAAGACCTCAGAGGGACCATTGGTCTGTCAGCGACAGGAGAAATGAAGCACCTCTGAACACTGCACCTCACAAGCTTAGACATGTTCAGCACATAATCCCACAGAGAGGACAGTGAGACACTGAACTGAGAGGGAGGGTAGAAAGAGAGAGAGAGGGTGAGGGGGAGAGAGAGAGAGAGAGAGAGAGAGAGAGAGAGAGAGAGAGAGAGGGTGAGGGGGAGAGAGAGAGAGAGGGTGAGGGAGAGAGAAAGAGAGAGAGAGAAAGGGAGAGAGAGGCAGGGTGAGGGAGAGAGAAAGAGAGGGAGAGAAAGGGAGAGAGAGGCAGGGTGAGTGAGAAAGAGGGAGAGAGAGAGGGTGAGGGAGAGAGAGGGTGAGGGAGAGAGAGAGGTAGAGAGAGAGATAGTGGAAGAGAGAGAGAGCAAGAGAAATGTAGAAACAGGAGAGGAAGGGAAACAGTGAGAAAGAGCAACAGAAGGAAAGTGAGAGAGCTAGAGGACTGAGAGAGGGAGGGAGAGAAAGAGGCGAGAGAGAGAAATGACATTGTCATATCTAATTCCACTCTTAATTTCACTGAATCATTAGGAACAAAATGAAGCAGTATGTCTCTGGTGGACAGTCCCATGGTGTCTCTGGTGGACAGTCCCATGGTGTCTCTGGTGGACAGTCCCATGGTGTCTCTGATGGACAGTCCCATGGTGTCTCTGGAGGACAGTCCCATGGTGGCTGGTGTGTTGAGTGCATCCTGAAACGACCCGTTCCACAGCTGCAACTGCCCAGAGCCACAGCCTGCCGGGGAACTCAAAGTGCGGGGGGAAGGCCAGGAAGCTCTCGACCCCCTTGACCCGCACCGAGGCCCTTGGCGATTTGTTAGGTAAACAGTCTACCGCTAATGAAGGCTATGTAGCAGAGGAGCAGGTCATCAGCGACACAGGCAAGAGTGACCTGAGGTGCAAGGCAGATCGTAGCGTCTGCAGGGAGGGGGCGGAGCTAGTGTGAAGTGTGAGGTCAGGAAATAAATGAAGACTCCATAGTATTTCTGTTATGACGTGCACTTGAAGGTATGTCACGAACCCTACAGTGGTGGGAAAAACTGCACTGGGACATTTCTGTGACACATAGCCTGCTGCTTCAGCACAGTGTAAAATTCACTCAGGTCTCGTAAAATGTTGAGATTTACTCTAGTGTGTCCCGAGTAATTTACAACGTAAATGAATCTTCTATATTACATTTGCACACAAAGGCCCGAGTTTTTCCGCTGTGGTGGTCATTTCCTCCTGAGCGGCGAGCTGAAGCACGTGTTTGGCAGTGGTGCGGATTCTCCAAGCCGTGCTTCAGCCTCACAGCACGACAAGCTTATTCCACACACGGCCACTGGAGGACGGGACGTGCCGGCTGATTGGCTGGTGACAGATTATTTATTTACATAGGGCGCTTACGTAAAAGTAGAACTGTGCGCTTTTAGATCAGCCTGACTTGGCCTGGCGAGGCTGGGACGGTCTGCCGTTCAAACCCAGGCCTGTTTGAGAGGTCGTTAGTGTGATCACTGCCGTTGCGAGTGACGTGTTGTGTTAGGGGCCGTCGGCTTCGTTAAACAGGTTGTTGAATAGCGCGTGACAGTTATGACGACTTCTTTAAACGATCTCAAAAATGACTTCCATTTAGCTGCGTGGTTGTAATCGGCGGCCTGGGCCTAGACCTCGTTATTCTTGCTTGTCTGTTGACCTCGACAGTTCGCAGGGAGCGTGCTGGGTGAGAGCTTTGGCCGAGTGGAACGTCACTAACGAGGGGTCCTCAGTGTTACGGAGTTTACTCAGCTCCTAATGTACCCAAACAAAGAGGCGGTCTGTGCGAGCTTGAACAAAGCCTGAGAGCTTCGTGAGAGGACCTGCACCCTCTCTGCTTCAGCAGCTGCTTCTTATTAGGCCTCTGCTCTCTCTAATTATTAAACAGCTTGAAGCACGTGCAGGTTGGTGCGAGTCCAGCTTCAGCACCTGTCAGCTGGTTATTAACACCCGAACATTTAGCTACGGCCCTCAGCTACTCCACACGGCCTGCCATGAGCTCATGAGCTCTCCCTCACTCTCGCCCACACACACACACACACACACACACACACACACACACACCTACACACACACACTGCACAGACAACCCTCTCCACTTTAGTGGGTATATTTGCATGGACATGGACGTGATTGAGTACAGCGTGGTCTCAAGCACTGTCACACTTCACGCTCTTAATTCAAACTGAGAGTGAGAGATAGAACAAGAGAGAGAGAGAAACTGGAGACACCAAACAAGGGAATTAATGGAACTGAAACCCACGATTCATTCAGTTAAGTGATTCTGAAACTTTGCAATTGAGGTACAAAGCAACATACTGTACACATAAGCTTCACTTCACACACGATACACACACGTTGTAGTGCTGCTGTCACACATGACGTGTTATGCTGCCCCCCCCACACACACACACACATTATACTGTTGATGTCAGACGTTACACTGCTGTTGTCACACACACGTGATATACTGCTGCTCTCACACGTGACATTACAGTGCTGCCAATTCACTATTTGACTAAGAGTCAAAACTGCCAGGACTAGTTAGATATTATTCACAAAGCAACCTACTGTACAACAAACTGTTTAATTGATGGTAAACAGTTTCCCTGCTTTTCATGGTTGATTTGGAAAAAGACAGCTGGATTTGTCCTTGACACTGTGAGAGGAGACGCAGTCTTAAGGAATGAAGCAACTTCACGTTAGAATTACGATAACTTCAAATGAACTCGTGGGTTCATGATTAATGAAAATCCAGACATAATGTTATTTGTCTCATTTAGGCCACCGTACATCATAATCTCCAAGTAGAACACATTCCTTTACCTCATGCTTCCATCGTACTGTCCTGCTTCACGGATGTGTTTAACTGCATGAATTGTAAACGCTTTGCATCGTTGTGGTGAAACTTGCAGACCGGACAGAGACCAGGATGCAATTGCAAATGTGCGGGACTTCACCCGAACAGCAATGCAGAGTTACAAACAGATGAGGGCAAGGTCCAGGAGAACCCACCGCTGTAGTCGAGACCTGCAACTCTTCCGCACTCTTAACGGGGCCATCCGAATCTGTTTGAGATCAGGTAAGGGACACGGTCTGTTTCACTGGAAGACACACTCCCCTGACACTTGCGTGGGCACTAGAAGTCCAGTAGAGGGTTAAAAGAAAAAACTCACACCAGCAAGTCGCTGCTGAACATCTGTGGCTTTTAAGAAGTTATCCCGCGAATACAATGGCAGCCAATTGTTAAAAGCAACACTGCAAAAGATCACATGTCACTTCTGCTTTGAAAAGGGCTTTAGTTAATCTTTAAAAAAACAATTTTAGCTCCCAACCTGCCGGTGATTTGGTGAGGGCAGGCTGGGAGTAGATCTGACAGTATCTGTTGACATCAAGTGAGCTGAAGTCAAAGTACAGCCGCTGTGTCAACCTCAGTGTCAAGAGACCTGAGTGATGCTAAGCGCTAGGGATAAAACACTCTTCTCTTTTCTAAACTTGCCTCTGTTCTCCCAAGCCCTCAGGCTAAGCTTTCACTCTGAGGAGAAAAGAAAACCATTCTGCATTTTCTGATGGATTGCTTGGTAAAGCTGAAGAATCTCTGAAGAGAATGGACGTGTTTGAGGGAGAGCTACATCCTTGTTAGCATTTACTGTGAGTTTACGTGAGGGACAGGTCTTTTAAAACCTTAAACACCTATGAGACATACACCTTTAGAAATACTTCCATTTTAGTGACTGATTCAAATGTCTGATTTAGCTCTGCTGTCAGGAGCTTGCTAGCTCATTGGTGGGAACAAGCACTGAGAGATAATTAGTTCCCACAATGCCACAGTGATAGTCTCAGGTTTGTGTAACTGGGAGTCCAGGAGAGAATAAGGGGTGTTTGTCTCGGGATGGGAGGGAGGGCCGTGTTTACCCCTCCCCTCTGCTGGTACATGTTATGCTAGCCAATCACAGGAGTCTGTTATGTTTAAAGAACCGGGCAGTGCTCTGTTTAGAGCTTTCTGCTACTGGACACTGCAGACATGTCATAATGATGTTGTGCTTGAAAAGTGTCTGACATCACGTTGCTTGAGAAAGCATAATCTAGCACCTCCCCTTTCCCAGTTGGTATCTATTATGTGATGGAAAACGAGTGGGGGAGAAATTGAGGTAAAATTCCAAATCCATATGACAATCCTCAGCAGGGAATATGAGAGGGCAAAACTGAGGTCTCCAGGAGGGAGGCGTGGCACACTCTTTCCACAGTCAGTTACACTGGCCAATCACGGGCATCTGGGAGCCCATGCATCAGAAGGGGGTGGGTATGAGCCCATGCATCAGAAGTTTATTACTCCGCCAACTGACGTTTCACCTCAAAAAGATGCAACCAAAGATCCTCCTTGGTTGGCAACAGTCGTGTGATAGACTAGAATTACCTGATGAGAGGAAATTGGCTATGGTCAAAATAAGAAGAAAAATCCAACTCAAGAATAAAAAAAAATACCTACATTTTGAGTTTCATTTGGATTTTTAGTTTTGCCACTTTAATAAAGAAAACGAATGTTTAATAAAGAAAATCATTGTTACGTCCTAGTGATCGCTGTGAGTGACAGCAATGGAGGCTGCTCTGTAGACTGCTCTGCATCTGCTCGTCTGCTCTACATCTGCTCTGCAGGCTCCGTCAGACTCTCCAGAAATAATGTGCCCACTCAGAACCTCTGCTCAGCAAGTCTTCTCCTCTTCTTGAATTACTCAACCCAAAGACGTCAGGCAGGCAGGACGCTGTGCCCAGAGAAGCCGTGGTTTTTAATAACCGTGTTCAGACTACGTGGGGCATGTTATTAGAGTAAATTACCTTCCCAGACCTTCCAGCACAGCGTTTGGGTGGGCAGGCTTGGCCACCCATGCGTGTGCACATTAAATAACTGCAGCCTATTTATTCTGAAACGGAGGATGACCGTTTTACCATGATTAATGACTCTCTAATAGACTCTTGTAGAGGCCTGGAGTGAGTGGAGACCGACATGTCTTCAGCTTCTTTTCCTCTGTCTCTCCGTCTCATTCATTTTGATTTGGTTGTCACTGAGATTGCCGTGCTGTCAGGCACTCCAAACACGGTAATAAAGAACATTCTGCTTGAGAACCAGCGGCTCTCATTGGTCCATAATAACCCTTTTCATTCCTAGCTGCTAAAACTGCCTTTACCGCCACTACATTTCTAATAATCGTAAATGTGTTGTGGACTGTCAGAACATGCCAGCTGCTTAAGGTTACGATCAGGCCTGAGGAGCACTAACAGAGATGGTTTTGTGTTGGCTTTGGCCTGAATGCAGTTCACCCTTGAGCACTGGAGACATGTGCTTTCTCCACTTTCTCCACGCTCCTGCTCCTCCAGACTCCATCGTGAGGTCATGGTATCACAGCAACCCCAGGACAGATTCAGTAGGCAGCAGGACAAGGTCTCTCGCATCTCCATGTAGATGCCCCCCCCCCCACCCCCAATTGAGCCCCCTGATATATATCCCGGCCAAACTGCTGATTGGAAATGGCAGTTTAATAGGAGAGTTTTCCTGCAGGCAGAGCCTCTCTGGTTTCCACAAGGCCTGCGGTTCGTCCATCCTCCAAAAATGTAGGTCACACCAGGAAGAAATCTCATCCCACTTTAGATGTAAGCAAAAATATATTACGTGAGAAGATAACTTGTTGTCTAGTAACACATTATATTACAAGATAATTTGTTGGGTAGTAACACAATCAAGGTGCTGATTTCAAAAATAAAAACTGCTATTACGCTAAAAGGGTTCCCGTGACGATTTGTACGCAGAGGCTCGGGTTTCTCCTATAGGCCGAGATGGAGACGAGGAGGAGGGGCCTGTGGGGTGGGTTGGGGAGGCGCTGTGGTCATAGCTGGGTGTATTTGCTCAACAGGTCCTCGATGACAGAGCAGACAAGGTGAGTTCCAGGAACAATGGGGGCCTTACTTCTCCTGACTTCTCCTTGTCACGACACGTGTAGCTCTGGGTAGCAGCCGTGGGGGTGTGTGTGGGGATCCAAGGGGCCGTGGGGTAGGGGGAAGAAAGCTGATGCCATGGTGCTGCATGTCCAGCCAGGTTATCCCATGCCATCACTACCTTCTGCCATGGTAACTAGGTGCAGAAGTTATCCAGTGGACTCTCAGTTAACCATGATAAAATGTTCAGGCACCACTAGCTTGAGCGGACCTTTAGAGAAGTGTGTAGTAAACGTATTAGGAAAGCACCTCGGGCAGGGCCTCACGATGGATCTGGCTTAATGGCTTTATCTATAACTGAGACAGCTCTAGTAACAGACAAGTCAAACGCTCTTTCAAGATGGTGGTCAGGAACGAGGCCCCCAGTCGTTGTGGCACTTTACCTGCTGGTTTGGAAACACACTCCTCATTGACTGAACTCCTCTAATCCCCTGGTAGCACGGGGAGGGGCAGAGACATACAATCTTCCCCTGCGTTGACCACTGGGATTTCCCTCTTTAATTAATTCGGGATTTGTAGTGAGAGCAGAGGTCAGATGTGAGGAGCTCAGGATGGATTTCCTCCTGTTTGATCCCCATATCCATGGGGCACTGTGCAGAAAGGTGGCAAGTGTGTGTGTGTGTGTGCCTGTGTGTGTCACTGGTAGCTCACAGCAAAATGTCTAAATAAGCACAAAACATATAAGCTGAAGCTGACACTTCGCACCACGCAGGGTTTTTAAACTCATGGAGTGTCACACAGCATTCATATGTGGCTGTCATAACTGATTTTAAAGTAACATCCAAACGGGTTTTGATTTTTTACAGCTTTAGAAACAGCTTCAAAATGCTAAAATTATGACCCTCAAGCAAATAGTTTGCAATAAACTCACTTACACACTTTCAAAATCCATGCTCTAAGGATCTTCCTTTTCATCAGGAGCCGCTCTACGCATCACTGAGTGACTGACAGATCAGCAGACTATTGCAGAGGGATGGTGTGTGTGTGAACACGAGCATGCATGCGAGTGTGTGTGTTTGCGTGTATGTGTGTGAATGCAAGTGTGTGTGTGTGTGTATATGTGCGAGTGCATATGTGTGTGTGTGTGTGTGTGTGTGTGCACGCTGCCCTCCCCGCACACATATTGGATACATGGTCTCCCCTCAGTGTCTGTCAGACCGGATCAGTCTCCTGCCACTGCAGTGCACTTGCCCGTGTAGACAGTCACGCTGTAATTAGTTCCTGTTTGCTTGACCCATGATGCCCTTTGTTGGCTACCCTGAAACATCAGATGGTGCAGGTCAGAGGTCAAAACTATTGGAAGAGCAAGCAGGACAGCACTGTTGCTCCTGAGGAAACTTAGCTCCTGATCACAGGGACCCACACCTTGCAAAGGCTTGACTGCCCCCCACTGTGCCCCCACCACACTCACACCTGCTGATTTACTCAAGCATGGCCTGTGTTTAATTAGGGAACCAGGTGTCAAGGTTACAGTTCCAGCTACTGCATGTCTTTTTGGTGTTTCTTGCTTCATTAGGGTGAGTTATGGCTGTGATATAAATGGCTACGCTTTTACACAACAAATGGGGATTGACCAATCAGACTGGGTGGTTCTTTCAAATGGGGGTTGACCAATCAGACTGGGTGGTTCTTTCAAATGGGGTTTAACCAATCAACCAGAATTGCTTCTAGGTTTCCTAGAAGGGGCTGTAAGTGGTGGGTGGTGGCAGGTGACAGAGGGTGATAGAAGGTGAGAGGGGTTATAGAGGGTACTGGAGGGTGATGGATGGTGATAGGGGTTATAGAGGGTGATAATGGTGATGATGGTTGTGAAAGGTGGTGATGCAGGGTGATGGAAGTTGGTGGAGGGTGTCTGGTTTTAGCAAGAAATGAAGACCACAGCTTCATAACATGGCCCATGTCGTTGGAGCCGTGGAACCTGAGATAGACGGAGAGAGGCTGGGGGCAGCGTGATGGTGTGGGCACTTGGGCGTTCACGCTGTGGAGAGCACAGACACCTTGCTGCACAGAGACATAGGGATCAGATCAGGCAGTGGAACCAGGTGGTGAGAGACACACAGCAAGGAGGTGAGGCTTGAGTTCGGAGTTGTTCAACTGGCCAAAGCAGTGGGAAGTTAGAAGCTTCCGGTTGATCTTGTTAGTCACCGTACAGACAATTATAACACCAAAAATCCATCACAAAATTTATTTAAAGAAACTGATTTAAGAGTTACAGCTGGCCAGTGACCATCACTGCAGCAAGATCTTCTGGAAGTGACAGACGGGGACTCCATGTAAAATGTTTCCAAAGTAGTTTGTTTTAAGTCAGGACAATTTGATAGAAACAGGACTATGGTGATGTCTGTAGTTGGCTGAAGGGAGCTTATATAATTTGCTTGCACATTCTCTTTCTGCCACTCTCACCACCAGTAAGCTAAACGATTTCCCATGAAATGATTCACAACCGAAAAAATCTTTGAAATGCATCAACCATGTCTGAAAACTGTCCATGAGCCATCAAATCATGGCATAAAGAGGTAGAGGTAGGGCGCTACAACCCCACCTCCTACGGATGATGGAGGGTCTGCTGTTGGGTTTTATTAAGATCCAGCATCAACATTTTGGGATTCTCTAACAACCTTCCTAATTATCTGGACAAGAAAAGTTTTGTCCATCTGAGCTGATGCAGGTGCTCCCAGCTTGGTAAAAACGGCCACACGACTCAACGCTGAGTGTCTCCTCTGTTCCTTCATTCCACCACATGTTGTCATTTGCAGAAGCTGAAAGAAATGAAGAAAGAAAGGCCTTCCGGTAACACTGCCTTAGGAAGTGTGTGGTAGGGGAGCAGAAAGTAGGCAGCCTCGTCCTTACCTGGCAAGAGGGCAAAAGTAAAATGTTTGTATTAATCCTGTGTGTTCCCGATTAGGTTTCCATGCCGACCAAGCATGCTCAGTTTTGGCTGTGAGAGGCGACACAGACACAGTGCTGGACCACGCCGTTGCTGTGGAAACTTGACAGACATCTTAAGGCCAAACCACTTGTACATGGCAGGTCATTTATTCCATCCATTCTGAATTTACTCATACCTCCTGCCTTTCACTGAATATGACCTGGGTCAAAGGCCAAAGATCAGTTGTGGATTTGCAAATGGATTTTTTTTCTAAACATCAAACATTTCCAGGTGTACATGAGTAGGGGCCTGAAATGTTCTCGGGTATCTCAGAATGACACCATTCATAGAGATCTGAGTGTCCTGCTCTCTGCCTGCGAGGCTAACAGGACTGTGTCCTGCTCTCTGCCTGCGAGGCTAACAGGACTGTGTCCTGCTCTCTGCCTGCGAGACTAACAGAACTGAGTGTCCTGCTCCCTGCCTGCCAGGCTATGGCGCTGCATACTTCCTTTGGCAGTCTTGAAGTCGTGAACATGGCTGCCCCTCCCTCCAGAGTGGGGGTCTTGGCCGCGGAGCTGGTTTCTCGCGCTCTTGCGGACTTGTTTGGTGTCTTTTCGGAGCCCGGCTTGCTCTCCCGCCACCCCTAGGGCTGCTCTCAGGATGCATCGCCCCAGATCCGAAATGTGACTGCAGTGTGTTGTGACAACACGTGCCACCTACAACAAAGCCATCGCAGACACAGCGTCTGGAGACAGGAGCTCGTCCGTCAGAACACCGAACAAAGCAGCACCAAGTCAAAACAGACAGCATGAAACCTACTGCAAGCATGCTGGTAACAAACGACAAACTAAATGAAGTTAACAGAGATCAAATACCATGAAGAACACAAATGCAAGGTAGCTACAGATTTACACATAAACCTGACAACACGCAAGAAAACACTTGTTTGCTTTTCCAATAAGACTTGATGTAGATGATATGGAAGACTGTACACTGTTTTATCAGACCAGAAACCTTGTTAACGAGTCTGTTAAATGCTTTCATCCAGTAGCAAAACCATGTCCTCAAGTTCATATGGATTTGTTGTGACCGTCTTCAAGAATTAAGAGAAGGCGTTTATTCGTATTACACAGAACAATTTTGTTAGTTTCTTCTTAGTCAGTGATTTTACTGAAATGCAAGGCATTTGTAAATATTTTTCTATGTCATTTTGTAATTTGTGGAACTTTCGGTGAGTACTTGAGATCTTGTTAACATTTGTATGCTTCATATTTTGTTCTTGTTAATATACTGTGAGGAGAGATATCTTTCAGGGGGCTTGTATTTTTGCTTCTGTTAAAGTATGATCTGTGTTTTGTGAACTGTGAATGCTTGTGTGTGCGTGTATATTTGTATGTATGTTTGTTTATTTGTTTGTTTGTTTCCAGTTTCATGGTGTGCTTCCATCTTTTAGCTGCTGAAGGATCTACGTCTCCTGAGCTCACACTAGAAAATCACACTAAAACCAGAAAGCTCTCTTCCTCCTAAAGCTATACATCTCTGAAGTTCATTTCAGTTTAGTCATCACAAAAATAGCCATAACAAGTCTAAACCCAAGTGTCTAATTACAGGGCAATGACATACACTTGCTATTAATGTAGAGGCCTGTATCACCTTCCACATTCATGCCTCCAGATAATCTGACAAAAACGCTCATTCACACTGTTATACTCCTCTATAAAAGTGCACATTAGCTCTTGGCGTTATGTGAACTAGCTGACCCCCACAGTTTAGCTGGAAGTCAGACCTGGCTTCCTTGGGCAGGCTAATTGTTCGTGCCTAGAAAACAGAGGCTTCATTTTTCAAATGACAAGTCGCGCATACCTATCTGGCCACCTTTGAGAAACAGGCATCGTTTTTTTTTTTTTTTGGTAAAATCCCTCCTTTGATTGGTGGATAAGCCTTTGAATGAACAAGGCAGTCCTAATTTGTCATGTTATGTACCAGGAAGAAACTCCTCACCACTCTTATCTATATCACCAATGCGAACCGGGATGACCAGTAGAACATGATTATATTCCCCAACTCCATACAGCATTTCATATTTATTCTGGCCAGTAATGTTTATGGGCTTTTCGGGTTTGACAACTGCACTTAGAAGGGCTTGTATAGGACTGGGTCTATTTGAAGCTCAGTGTGTTTTTAGCTGGCTGGGCCAGGTGTAGCAGTTGACCGGAATCTACCACGTTATGTTGGCTAAACAGGAATCTGTCGTCCAGGAACTGAAAGGGGGCGGGGGGTGTGGGCCCTCAAGTTTAGTCTGCACTCCTCGTCCGGATGGGGTGGACCCGGGCCACCTCTCTAACCCTCCACGTCAGGAGTTCTTCATGTCTGACGATGTGCCTGCAGGCCTGCAAACAGATCGCGTTCGTCTGGAACCCCAGGACGGTGTCTGGAACTCCAGCGCAGGACGGTTACAAAAGGGAGCCTCATCACCAGCACTTAACAAAAGAACGGCAATGGAAGTTGCCTCCAAACAGAGCGTACGCTAGGTGAAGCCCGGGGGGCATTTCTGCTCGATTCTGTTTTTGCGTCTTGGGTGGCATCGGGTGGAGGAGGGTGGGTGGAGCGGGTGGGCGGAGTAGGGTGGGGTGATGGTGGCGAAAGGGATGTCATGAGGGAATGTGCTGATGTATGAAAACAAGGCCTGGGGGAATAGCTGCCAAGCTATGGAGACTGAGAGGTGAAATGCATTAGCCTTCGAGTCTGAGCTGAAAAATGGAAGAAGCAGTCATGATCGATCAATATCTCAGACCACCCATATCACTTACCTGGCTCCACACACTCCACAGGTGGTAGGGTTTGTGCTACGCACATTTCCTGACTTACGGAAGCTCAGAGACGATAAATGCTATGAAGAATGTTGACAACTCCCAAAGGAGCAACAGCCACAACGACAACAATAGTTTGTTTTTCTGGATGAAGTGTTTTTTAAACCACAATTCCCACAATTCCTCACCCAGGCCTGTGATAATGATGTGGGTGCTGTGTCAGTGGAAAAACTCTTAAAATGAGTGAATGACTAAGAATGTTTACCACGAGTGTATTTTCCAGAAAATGCTCAAGAATGCTAAAATCTACAAACAGTTAAAAATAAACTGAACTTAACAAATCCCACGACACTACAATAGGCAGAGATACGAGGTGTGACATATTGAGACCGGCCTATTTGATTTGATCCATGTCAGTGTGTCAGGCAAGACATTTAGATGGACGCTGGAGAGTCAAAACAACGGTGACCTTTTAGACCACTGAGAAAGAGAATGAGAGAGGAAAAAGCCCCAGGGTGCTGTCACTAACTAAAAGAATTAAACCGAAAGATTTCCATAGGTGTCCTACATCCTTTAGACCACCTATAAATCACACCATTCATATCATTCTTCGCTGGGAAAACTAGAAGCATTCTAAAAAGTAGAGGCATCTAGATAAAGCAGGTTACTATATCAATATATTATGGGCAGTTTACATTTGAATGGTGAATTCTAGTTGGACAATCAGATAAGTCACGCAAGGGGTACAGCTGGATGTGTTTACAGAATGACATTAATAAAAAAAAAAACAAAAAAAAAACGTAGGGTTCTGAACAAGCTGTCTTCACTTTACATGACGCACAGCGAGTCCGTGTAATCGAAACAAGATTCACTCTTGAAAGCAGCAGGTTACGTCTAGAGCTCTTTGAGGTTTTTTTTTTCAGCATAAAAGAGCAAACTGGATGAGATGTTGCAGACTTGCAGCCGATCTTCCACAAATGCCCGTGTGCGGTTCTCTGTCCTGTCACTCACTGCCCTGGAGGCCTCGAGGAAATCCTCAACTAATCCAGTTAACAACGCACTGCATTTGAGAACACTGTAAGGATGAACACACTATGGGTGGAGGGAAGAACATACCCTCCTCTACCCCCTCACGTGAGCCCACAGCCTATGATCTTGGGTTAGGAATACAGGTAGTGAACACCATACCCTGACCAACAGTACAAACCTGGCAACATTTAAACTCCATAGCAGTTTAAATGATGCCAAGTTGCTCTCTGTGTAGATGTTCAAGTGTACACCACTTAACATGAGTCAGACACCTTTCGTTGTGTAGCAGAAAGCTTGGACTATTTGGACTGCTAGTTAAATTCATTGCTGCTGTAAGTCCTTGCTGTTTGATATCTTAAGTGATTGTTGTTTTAAGGTCCCCACAGACTAGCCCACATGTAGCGTGTGCTTTGGGATGCAGTTCTAGCAGGCCAATGTCTGTTCAGTGCTGACAGGAAAATGGGAGGTAAAGAAGAGATTAAAAAAATAGGCAGGTCAGTTAGTGAAGCTCCAGCTCATGTGGAGGTGTCAGGAGCAGCGGCAGGAACCCTAGAAACATGCTGGATGTGTGGGACCTGCCCGGCTGCGCCTGTGGTAGCCAAGAACAGCAAACAATAGAAAAATCCTCCAGATCCAAAAATGAATTCTTTTGTTTATATTTCTTTTGCCACATCCAACCCAGAGTCTCATAGATTTGCTTCATTGTTTGAAGCGGTTACATTGTTAGTGGCTTTATTTTAATGATGTTTTTCTTGATTCCATATGAAATGGCGAGGAGGGCCAGGAAGGAGTGAATTAGTGCCTCAAAACATCACACATGGTGCAGGTTTAATCACACAACTCTACAGAATACTGGATTTTGATTAATCCAGGCAAATTGAGGTGTGTTGTTTATATATAACAGGGTAAAAGGTAATATATAACAGCCATATACTATTTCTTATGTGATGCTGCTATTGTTGTAGTAATCAGAATCATGATTTAGGGCGAATTGAATCTCTTTAGCAATTAGCCATGTACTAAGTGGTACACTGCAAAGCTGGTCAGTATCGCCCAGTAACCATCTCCAGAGCGATATACGTTGGAGTTGTGATCACACTGTCAGGTTTATCCTACAGTTAAGAGCGGTTAGCTAGACGTTCTCTCCAACATCCTCCACACCAATAACAACTGACCAGTGAGATGGAGCTAGATGCATTCTCTCACTTTTCCCAGGTCCGAGAACTGAAATGACTGCATTTAGCTGTCTTTCCTGGAGGCAATTCATGGGACATGGGTGAAAGCCTCTTGGACAAAGCTACATGCAAAAATATTTTCCAGATGCATAAAAGCATTGCTCCCCAGAGCAGCCGGGCATCTAGTGTCTGTGTGACAGACCAGAGTCCCTGGAGAGCTGGATCATCCTCTCCAGTTCCAGTCACTCATCCCTTGCCGATACCCAGCCACATGCAGAATGAGTCTGTTAACGGAAAACGCGTTGTGTGGTAGCAGTCACAACTGAAATCCACAGACTGCCAGTAAGGCACAATAAATCATGTGCCAAAGAGATGGGAACTAGCTGTAACCTCATACCACAACAAATTATTTGCTATAGTTTTGACGCATCTGGTTTGTATTTGTATCGTCCTCTCGGCTGGTCTGGGGTGCGGATGAACTGCAGTCGGTGGATGTGCTCAGATCACTCAGATGTTTTTCACTGGTACCAGAGCTTCTCACAGAGTCGTCGAAGGTAATTAGGTTCCACTTGGCTTGGGTCAGCCCCTTTCTCTAAGATGTAGAATCATTTACTGGTACATTAGTCACCAGAAACTTGAGAGGCGCATCAGGAGCCCTGTTTCATCCGGCCTCAGCAGTCGAGATCGGGAACGGTCCAAGATCAGGTTACCACCACGCTGATTCATCAGGAACACACTGACCAGGGGTCTGAGTGAATTCGCCTGTTCCAGTTGTATGCACTCATTGTTATCACATGTGGACATGTAACAGGATTCAGTGACAAAATGGAAGATGTAGCACTGACCATCACTAATGATGCTACAGAGATCAGACAGAACACATTAACCATTGTAACCGGGGAAGAATCCAATTAAGAGCATAAAGATTAAGATTTAAAGAATGTCAACTCGACAAAGAACAAAGCATTCAGATGTGATGGAATGTAACCATTTTACACAAAATGGCAAGTCTGGGAGGCTCTGGGTGGGGTGTCCAGGAGGCTCTGGGTGGGGTGTCCAGGAGGCTCTGGGTGTCCGAAGAGCTGAAAGCCCCTCTTGCCAAAGCCCCTTAAGCAGGCCTATCAGTCGCCTGAGAAAAACACTGAAAAGGCAGAATTTGACAGTGATCCAACTTCCCAGACACCCACAGTTAGGGATCCTGTTAACAGGATTAGGACACCCTGAATAGACTTCCACCAGAAACAAAAAAAGAGCCCTCTTGTCGAAGAGGACTTTCAAAAAAAAAAAAAAAAAAGTCTTACCAGCACTCTTTAATTCTGTAGTCACTTCTTATAGAGAGTCCTTGTGTTAACTGTTGGAGAGCAGCTGCACCAGCTCAGGGAAGACTACATCTGCATTTGCTCTTTGATAAAACTGGTCTTTTATCTAAGAAGCAAGAGTTCTAAAATATAACTAAATGAACCATTCGTGCTCGTGCTAAGGGCAGGTAAAGTGAAGAGGCAGACCAGTCCACATCTTTGAAAGCAGCGCTACACCTGAACGTGTACACTGCCCTCTGTGTCCTGGAGTGTGGCCTCCAACTAACCCTCACACCCCTAACACAATCCTCACCCTCTCAACCCAACCCTCACCCTCCTAACCCAACCCATCGCCCTCTCAACCCAACCCTCACACCCCTAACCCAACCCTCACCCTCCTAACACAACTCTCACCCTCCTTACCCAACCTCACCCTCCTAACCCAACCTAACCAAACCCTCACCCTCCTAACCAAACTTAACCCAATTCCCACATCCTAACTCAACTTATCCCGACTCCCACGCCCCTAACCCAACCTAACCAAACCCTGACCTTCCTAACCCAACCTAACCCAACACCCACACCCCTAACCCAACCCTTATCTTCTTGCCTAACGCCATCCCCATGAGTCACAGCCATGCAACCAGACCGCCGGCGCCCTGAGTCTGGCACCTTTCCTGTGCTCTCTCTCTCTCTCTCTCTCTCTCTCTCCCTCATTCCCTCTCATTCTCTTTCAATTGCCTCTCCCTCATCATTTCTTTCTGTCCGTCTCTCAACTATTGCATATCCCCAGGCACCATGCTCTCCCTTACTGCTAGCATGAAGTCATGTGACTCAGACAGCATTCCCAAGCGTGATTAGGATTAGGGGGTGATCTCCCCGGGCCGGAGCTGTCGCCAGTAGCTCTCCTGGCCGCTTAGCACCTCTCCAGCCCAAGCAGTCCACTGTCTGCTCCCTCCAAAGTCATCTGGATTAGAGGCAGGACCTCGCTGGAGCGTGACGCGGCCTTTGTCACCAGAGCCCACTGGTTTTTATCTCTGTTTGGTGTCTCTGTTTCAAACCTCCCATATTAGTGTGATTTATTTATTTATTTATTTATTTATTTATTTATTTGATTGCTTGCTTGTTCCTGCAATTGAGCCATGGTAGACTATCATTGGCTGTGAGGACTGGTTGAAAGAAGTGGTTAAAAAAACAAAGACACTCAGAGCTCAAGGAAGAGGCTTCCTCACTGCTATCATCTTTGTGATACTCAACGGAACGTTCCATCAGAGAGTTATGGGGGGGGGGGGTGTCTGTCCGTTTACCCACTGAATAGAGAACTCAAAGATCCCAGCCATCCAGGTTGTTCTGAAATAAGAATTTTTGCCTGTAGCAAGACATCCAGAGCTGGATGTCTCTTCGAGATCCTTCTCCAGCTTTATACGATGCATGGCAGCCTCAATACTGCGTCCTGACCCCGTCAACTCTATTTGAACCATAAATCTCGCTGCGTCCCAAAAATAGTTTTACCTCGAAACATGGCACAGTTCTTCACGATTCACAGCCAGCCCTGCCTTTGCCCGTCAACGTCCCTGAGTGGCATGTCCGAAACTCTAGTGTGGTTAGGCAGCGTGTGTCCACGCCACTGGCCCACTCACCCCCCGCAGCCTGTTCCAGCCTGATCCTCCCTGGCACTTCACACTGATGGTATCTTAATCTTACCCTAGAACGCAGGACTAGAACCCCCCCCCCCACCACGACCACCACCCCCACTACCCCCAGGCCTGGGTGAAAGACCTCTGGCTGACTATTTTTGGGACATGTGGTGGATTTGGGTTCTGAAAGCTGAGAGTATTTCTAACCTCATTGTCTGCTGTGTTGGGGGGAGGAGGGAGGCATTGCTTTGAACTCCTGCCCCATGATTGCGTTTTATTAGGGGGTGGCACCACTGAGACGTGGCACGTGTGCACAGAACTCCAATTCCACTGGGGATTCCAGAGCTGTGATCCAATGCAAGAGAGACTGCGATCAATCTGCTCTGTGCCATATTAAGACTCAGTGAGCACAGAAGGTTGCTGAGAAACACGTGAGAGGCATAGCATTAGCATGAGAAACATGTGAGACTTACTGTTAACATGAGAAACATTTGAGACACACTGTTAGCATGTCTTTGAGAAACACTTTGATAGACATACTGTTAGCATGAGAAATATGAGAGACATTTCTGTGCCTTAAATTAGTTTGTTTTTACCCACGAGTCCAAAAATAATTAGACAGTGAAACAATCTTTGTAGTTTTGACTAAAACTGTGTCTATACAGGAACTGAATGTGTGTGTGTGTGTGTGTGTATTATATATATATATACACAAAAAGAATGCTGTGAAGATCTTTTACTACCGTACACTGCAGTTTATACACACACATACACACACACACACACACACACACACACATATATATACACACTGATTCCTAAAAATATTCCTCAATGCCAGCATAGTAAGCCATCATAAAACTGAGAATTCAGTTCAGAGCCAGAGTTGGTGAATTCAGCCACCACACATCATAGGCAGTGAATGTCTGTGACACACATGTAGGCAAAGATGTGTAAAAAATAAAAGCAAAGGGCCAGGCTACAGTATGGTGTCAAATACAGCACGACTCACCCGAACCAGCGTAACCACTCAGATTCACTCACACATCTCATCCTTGTCCAGTTGCTTACAGAGTACAGTGTGGAATCAACCATATCATAAAATCACAACAAAAGATTCATTGTGGAATCATAACCATATCATAAAATCACAACAAAAGATTCACTGTGGAATCATAACCATATCATAAAATCACAACAAAAGATTCACTTCAGACTTTTCTAAGAAGGTCCTTTGGTTCTAAGAATTACAGCTGCAGTCAGTCTGTGTATGTTTTGTGTTTTCCTCTGTTTGTTTGCGTGTGTGTGTGTGTGTGTGTGTGTGTGTGTGTGTGTGTATTTCTAAACAGTGGTCAAATGTGGTAAGTAGGGAAGTTTGGCTTTGTGGCGTCACCACATTGCCTGTAAATGCACCATCACATTCCTATCCTTCACTATTGGAAGTGCCAATCATCAAATTCCCAGATCTCTGAGAGAGAGAGAGAGAGAGAGAGAGAAAGAGAAACGCAGTAAGAGACCGGGTGTTATAAATCCATCTTGTTCAGTTACAGTGACAGAAAGAGGTGACTCAGTTCAGGCCCCTAAGAGAAAAAAAAAACAACATCAAAATTGTATCCAGCTGTTTTTTCCACTATGTTCAGAACCCAACCCAGTACAAACCCAATACAAACCCAGTACAAAGACAAACGTCAGAATTGTTTCGTTTGACAAGACCGTTAATGCTCCCAATAGACTGGCCACCCAAACACATTTTTCTTATTTTCCTAAGAACATGTCTTCATTCACTAGCCTATTTGCTCTGTTGCTAGTGCACTGAGCACAACATTATTAAATTATTTAAGAAATTATTTCACCATCATTGTCCATGGGGTTTGTTTCTTCCTGGATGTAATGTGGCCATAATTCACTAAAGTCTTTGCTTCTTTTATTATTTTTTTGCTGAATGCAAAACCTTAGCGAGGCTAGGAGCGGAGGGGAGGAAAGGGGAGGGGA
>JAOXYF010000019.1:12938301-12955602 GCA_028565775.1 Sternarchorhynchus goeldii | reverse complement strand
AGGAAAGGGGAGGGGAGGGGAGGGGAGGGGCCAAGGGAGGGGCAGGTGAGGGGGGGAGGAGAGGGAAATGGCAGGGAGGAGAGGGGAGGTGCATGAAGGGGGGTGGCTTGGACTCACAGTGTTCGCACAGACAGTCACGCAGCACCTGTTCCCTCCCTGATCACGCTAAGCTCACCACGTAATTAATGGACGCTGTTCTCCTGCACAGGCTCCAGGCAGTGTCTGCGCTAGGAACAGGAGTCCCATCCAAACAGCAGACGTGCGTATGGCTGGCACGCCAGGCTCCGAGCGGACGCACCCATGGAGCCAGACAGCCGGACTCTGTCCCAGCTATGTGACTGCTTCACTTACGAAGCAGTATTGATAACTGAATAAAATAAGGGAGGACCTCTAGAACAGGACACACCTCAGGAATGTGAGTAAAAAAAAAACCAAACAAAAAAAACCCCCCAATCACTCAGTTACATACCAGTATCGCAATAGATCTCAGAGCAGAAGGGCGGAAAGCTGTCTTTGGGAGTGTGGAAGTATCTCGGATAAATGATGACTCAGGGTATTTTTCCCGCCTTTTCTTAATCATTAATTAGTCTGTGTGTGAGGACACCAACCATGGTGCTTTGCTGACCTCATGCTTAACCAGCATTTCTATTGTTGCCCTGGTTACACATTTCAGTGATAATTCCAAACCAAACACAATCGGTTGCCAGGCTGTGAAGTCTTGTATTTTTTGGTGCGAATGAATTCTCTCCATTATTGCACAAGATTCTGTATGAGAGTGGATAAATGAGTGATCTCGATGTATAGAAATATATAAAAGGGCTTGAAAAAAATTTGTCAGCTGGTCTGGCTCAGTGGCATTAGTTTTGCTTCAGGTGCTTGTGTGGGAAAGTATTATGCATAGCTCTCTGGCATTTGAATATAAAACAAAGAGAGATTTGATGTGGATTTGAGTAAACCTAAACTCGTCACATTTTGAAAGATGCCCAGACAATACAACAAAGACCAGGGTCATGACTCAAACCAAATCCTGTTAGGCCTGCCTCACCGAGGAGAGCAGGACTATTCTTCTTCTATGCATATGGTAAAAGATGGCAGGTTAGCCTGAGCTCTGAGGCCTGTCTGTCCGGACGTGGTGGAACAGTTCTCCTTGAGATTTGGATCTGGGTTAACACACCTTGGCAACGTCCAGAATTCAACCCTGTGTTTTGCAGCTAAAAATGACTCAATTCAGCAGGAATAATCTTAGCTATTTTCCATTTTTATGAACGTGGAAATGGAAACGCGAGATCTTCGGAATCCTGTGAATTCCATCAGGGGTCCAGGCAGTGCAGTTCAGTTTAATTGACTGGGCCAAATAGCTGGTGAGATTACTTAATGATTTATGACAATGATAAAAACAGAACCTCAGATTCTGGTGTCTACTGCAATTTGTTATTATTACTAACTTTTATTTAACCAGTATGTGTTCTCTCACCTTTTATAAGATCATCCTGCCTAAGATGGGGAGCAGGATAATTAACAGGGTTACAGACAAAACTGCAGGCCCAAAATAAAATGAAAATCATTTACATATGTATAAAATGTCCAAGTAAAGTCTCCAATAAGGCACATTTATTCCCCACTGCCTTCATGTAAAATGTACAAGACATAAAACCTCAAAGTCTTGGGTTTAGTCAAACTCTTGGGTTTAGTCACAGATGACAAAAGAAAAATAACAGATGTTTTTTTTTTCTATAATTACTGCTAATTACTACTAATTACTAGTAACTGTTGTTGAAATCTTTGTATCTTAATTAATGTATCTTAACAAAATTCCTACCAGGAGATAATTGGAACTTTGAGTGGTGTCAACCCATCTGAATAAACCCCTCCCTCCACCCCCCCCCCCATTTCAGTTGGGATCTTTGTTATTGGTTAGTTGGGTCTTTGTTGGTGGTGTGAATACTGGCCCTTTATGCAGAATTACCTCATTCAAGATGTCCTTTGGAGACACTGACTCCCCATTGTCTGCCAAAGGATCCTTCTGCCCAAACCCTCTGTTATGACAGACTTTTATACAGACTAAATAAGACTAACTCAGCTGTTCATTGGGGGGGGGGGGGGGGGGTTGTCTAACCCCTCAACCTCATCACCTCCCATCCCCCAGAGTAGATGCCAGAAACAGGTGCACCACCTCTGGACTCGTCTGCAGCATCAGGCCGTTTTCAGTGCAGTATCAAGACTGGACCAGATGCACATGAACACATCGCGGGAAGCGTGAAGTCAGGGGGATCATGAGAAGACTCTCGGACACTCGAAAAGAACGAGGCAGAGACAGGACTGGAGACCTACGTATTTATGTGTTTGTTTGTTTACTTTTTGTTTGATACTGTTTGATTGGTCTTTGCTTTGTAAAGGTCTTTAATGTTTTAAAGTATTTCCCTTGCACTGTGTGTGTGCGTATATGCGCGTGTGTGTGTGCGTGTGTGTGTGAGACTGAGACAGGGAAAGTGAGAACGGCTAGAACCAGGGCACAGTGAGGTCAGTAGTTGGAGTGAGAGCGCTGAGGGTTGTTGGTGAGCTGAGTTACTCAGTAACTCCCTCTCTCACAGCAGGGTGTATGATTACACCCAGACCAGGGAAGGAACTTCTGCCTTAGGGAAGTTCTGATTACCTCAGGTCTATCCTCTCCGTAAGCCTGTAGTCTTCATTCATTTCAATACTTCACTCATAACTCTCTTCTCCCTCTCTCAAACAACAACAAAACAGATGGCGTATGATATAATAATTTCAAAATCATTTCAGTTAACTTGTATGTATGTAAATTTCAAACTTTCATACTTTCATTCATGGGGTATCCCTGAATGCGCAGTGTGTCTGAAGTGTCCTGTGTGTAGTATCTCCTGTCCTCTGTGTGGTATTCCCTTCCCTCTGTGTAGTATCTCCTGTCCTCTGTGTGGTATTCCATCTTCTGTGAAGCGTCTCCATCCCAGACCTCCTAACTGTATAGCCCAGCTCACAATGCCTGAAACCGGGTAGCAGGTATCATACTGTCCCTTAATGATCAACTGCTTGCGCTGTCTTGGCTGCTATGCAAAAGAAGGTAGAAAAACTCCTGTGTCCCTCCCTCTTGCGGCAGTGAGTGTTAGTGTTCTATGTATAAACATCAAAATATCTCATTTCAAAGGTAGTGGATGGATGCTCTCATGTTACTAGAGCCACAATACAGAAACGCAGGCTAGAAATCACCTTATTGAATGGATGAAAATCAAACTTTATTAAACTATAATTAGGTGCAGGTGATTCTTCTCAGTGAGAGAGAATTACGCCATATGTTTGTAATTTTGTGTCTGGTGGAGAACCCCCTTTACATACAGTCCTGTCAATATTTGTGTGGTACAGGGACAACCAGGGTTTATATCTGAGGGGAGAGACAGAGGAACAAGCACACGCAACCCGCTGGAAGATAACAGGCCTGCAAACACTTTCACTGGGGCTAAGAGTGAGACTGAGGATCTCCCTCTGAGAAAGAACAAGACACACACACATTCATTATGATCCATGATACACCTCTTAACAGTTATTTAACCACTGTTAAATGGAGGCATTGTATCATAATACAAAGTTCAGGAGAAAGACCACACATTTAATCTAAAACCTCACTTCTCCTCACCAAGACTCCACTTGCCCTAGACTCCACCCCCTCAGGCTCCGCCCCAAGACTTCACTCCCTCAAACTCCACCACCTTAGACTCCACCCCCCCCCCCAAGAGAGAGTGGAGGAATCTGAAATCTTTGCAGATTCCTCCAATCTCTGTTATGTCTCTTTTCTCAGTGACAAAAAATTTTCCTCCTCCTGCAGTTCCCATAACCCTCATACCACAGCCTTCAATTAAAGGAATGGACTACGTTTGCAAAATGAAACACTGGAACATTTGGAGAGGAAGGAGATAAAGTAAATTGATGGTACTTTACTCTGCCTAAACAAGGCTTGAGGGGGTGCGTTGAGGCCTGAGTTTTACCCACTCGCAGCTGGTGGGTGTTCAGCCTCTCCTGCATTTCCACAGGTGGCAGGTGTGAATTCAGAAGGGAAAAAAGCAATCCACAATACAGCCATAAGTCCCGCCCAGGGGCGGGGTGCAGGGTAGGGGGCAGGGGTGTTTATAGTGGCTCATGCTCAGTGTAAATGTTAAACCACTCCTATGCACCACCATTAGAATGCCTCTGGGATGCCGTTGCCCTGGCTACGCCCATGGAAGCTGAGGCTATATAAAATCTGTCCAGCTTTGGAATGTCATTGTGGCCAGATATACATCCCAATCCCAGTTGCCATGGACAACGGGGCCGTGAGGGAAAGCCTTTCCGTGACTAAGCTCTTTTTTCCCTCCCAGGATCCATTCACTGGGGGTTTATTTATTGTGGACAGTGATGCTCTGGCCAGACTGCTTCTGACCCTCTGCACCTCTTGGGCCATTTTTCAGTGGCCATGACGATTGATGATGCGTTTCTCAGTGGCCATGACGACCGATGATGCGTTTCTCAGTGGCTATGACGACTGTTAATGCGTTTTTCAGTGGCCATGACGACTGATGATGCATTGTGGTGGAAACGTGTGAAAAACAGAAATGCGAAGCCTGATGATGTAACTCTGGGTTTAATTTTTGGGTGACGTTCTCCGCCGTAACTCCTCCTGTTATGAGGAGTCTTGCCATAGATACATCTGTGCACATCTCTGCAAGCAGCTCCACTCACCAAGATATTCTAAACTTTCATCACTGGAAATTCACTGTAAATCTACCAGTGAGCATATGAGAGCAACTTTCACCTGCACTCACAGGAGAGACCACAGTGCCGGAGACACTTGTCCTGCATGGCTGTCCTGCATGGATCTGAGTTTCATCTGGTATTGTCTTCCTACTGTTTAAACCTATAAGCCTCTTCAATAAGAATCAGGTATTTTATTTAAGATTCACACATTGCAAAGGATGTGAGAAATGGGCAGTAAATGGGTGGAGGAGAGAGAAAATGTGACAGTTATTTCAGGGAGGCGTCTAGACGCATGATGGAAAACGAGTCATCAGTACAGCAAGGGATGACAGGGGCATGGCACTGCCGGGGGAGGGTCAGGCCACAGTCTAGGAGCGCCGCGGTTACCACAGCCGCCGTGTCGTGGTTACCACGGCTGCCGTGTCAAAACCGTGCTGGAGTTGCCAGCCAGTTAAGACGTAGCGAACTTGCAAGACTGCTGCACTGAATCGCACGTGTAGCACTGCAGCCAATCAGATGCCAGTTTCCTCTGCCACAGAAGCATTATGTGCGTCCTCACCAATGAGAAACAAGAGAGGAAGGTTTGAGTGACACCCAGTATTACAGAAAAACCAGGAGTCATAGCCACAGCGAGCAAGAGACGGCCACACCCAACCACATGCTACACCGGGGCAGCTAATCTTCGTCTGGTTCTGGTCCACTCCTGCCCTGGTTTACTCCTGACCTGGTCCACTCCTGTCCTGATCCACTCCTGCCCTGGTTTACTCCTGTACTGGTTCACTCCTGTCCTGGTCCACTCCTGTCCTGGTCCACTCCTGTCCTGGTCCACTCCTGCCCTGGTTCACTCCTGTCCTGGTCCACTCCTGTCCTGGTCCACTCCTGTCCTGGTCCACTCCTGCCCTGGTTTACTCCTGTCCTGGTCCACTCCTGCCCTGGTTTACTCCTGTCCTGGTTCACTCCTGCCCTGGTTTACTCTTCCCCAATTCCACTCCTACACTGGTGTGCTCTGAACAAGTTTCCTCTATTGTTTGCCGTCCCAAGACTGATATTTTATTTCGTCTGGAAACGGGTGAAAGTTTAATCAGAGTTATAAAGGGGAGGAGGGTGACGGAGGCTGTCTTCAGGCCAAACCTCCTCTCCTTGGCTGCGAATCTTCTTGTCAACATCGGCAGGAGCGTCTGTGGGGATAACAGATCACACCTATTTTTTTTTTCTCATCAGCGTGGGATTGTGTCGCGGCCAAGGCCCTGTAAATCAGCAGAGGTGGGTGGAGGGGGTGGAGCCCGTTCTGGCCAAGCACTGAAGCCTGCTGGGAAATCTGACAGCGAAAACACAAATCGGAAAGCAGCTCATGCCTTGGTGTTGGAGGGCAGCCGCATGAGCCCTCAGGAATTACATGCAGCGCTCCATGTAGACAATTTCATATAACGGAGATGATGATGATGATGATGATGATGATGATGATGATGATGATGCGATGCAGAAAGGGGAGATAGGAATAATCACAGCAGTTTTGACTTTAGGCACCTGTCAGCATTTTTCTTTTTACAGGCTGCTGTTTGATGTCACTTTACCAGTATGAAATTTGATGACGTGCCTTGCTGAGAAAATCATTCAGGATTGCTCACTCTCTCCCTCTATTGGTTGCTACTATACTTCAACAACTCAGGATAATTTTGCTTCAATGTACTGCATCTTTATTTCCTTAGAAACGCATTTGCTTGTGAAAATGCAACAGAAACCTTGGATTATTCGGTTTCACAAGCAAATGAGCAGAATTTAGTTCAAGAAAGAGGTTAATTTATCCCGGGTTTTAATTGATAACATAATATAAATAAAATCATATCCAAAATAAAATAGCGCATTAAAATGCATCAGCACAAACATCACCATAAAGTACTAGAGTGAATATTGCTTAGATTCCTATCTTTGAGATTAAACACTTCAATACTTTTGGGAAACTGAGTCTGGAAAGAAAAGCGAAATAATAATTCCTGATGGGAACACAGTCCAACACTCGCATCGAATACGCAGGCGCGTTCCTGGCACTGCACGCCCAACGACTTCAACTGCAATTGCTTATTCAGGCTAGGTTTCTAAGCAATGCTGCACTATAAAGACTAATAGCCTGTGTACATATTGCAAAACTCCGGTAGGGCCAACAAAAGGGAACCACGGCGACCATTTTCCATATACCATATGAAAAAAAGTCAGCTGATTAAGTTTTTCCATTAGAATAATGTAGAAATATTACGTTGAAACCCGTTTTAGCCTTTTCAGTATAAGAAAGAATAGAACAGTACCTTACTTGTTTAATTCATTATTATTTCCCTCCTTATTAATAAGGAGGGGTGACGCTGCCAGAAAGTTATACCTCGAGCACGGTGAATAGCTGCCGTATTGAATCTCTCTGTTGAACTCCCAAACGGCTTGGCAGTTACAGAAAGAAAAAAAAGCATAAAGCAATACGCTTTAGCATGCTCTAAACCCGCCTTTATCTCCACACACACATACACGCACGCACGCACGCACACGCGCACACACGCAACAAAACCTCCCCCAAATTTCGCACCGCCCCTCCGAAATCCTTCAGGAGTAACTAAATTCGGCACTCAGTCCCGCATCGTGCTCAGAGTGGCATTTACCGGGGTTATCAAACAGGGCAGAACTTAGTAAAATAAGCGCGTCTCGTTCAGCTAGAATATTCAGGACTGAGGCTATATTTTAAGTGGCGTGTAGAAAGACCTAAGGGATTAAAATCAACTCGTGTCGTTCATTTTTTACAGCATTCATATTTGCCCGATGGTGTTAATGCGAAAAAAAGACCCAAGAAGTGATTATGCGCAACACAGGAAAATAGAGGCAGAGGATATAGGTTAGGTGACTGTCAAAGACTTCTTAAGGTTATTTCATAGTTTTGTACGAGAAGGCAAAGGCTGCTAATATCGACCAAGACCTGCGCCTCCTCTGACTGGATGCCCGATGATGGATTAATTGCTTTTAAAGGGATCGACTAATTTGCGCGGCGCGTTCACAAGCAGCCCCGTTTACTTCACGTGAGCTACTTAAGTAAACTCGCCTCCTGTGGATTGTACACCAACGTTTGTGGTTTTTATTCGGATCAAGATGACGTCGGAGTATTTGTTAAGGTCACTGCTGATGCTCTTTCTAGCTCTCTTCTCCGCAAATGCGAGCAATTGGTTGTAAGTAAACGACGGTTTCCTCATTCATTTTCCTTTAAATGTCTATTCTACCTTTTCGACAACTGATAATCCTGACTATTTCAGTATTTGTTCAGAAACACATTCAGTAGGCCAACATGTCTGTCATTCGGTGATTTACAGGCAAAGTCTAACTTCTGGGTAAGTCTTTTTGCTTAATCCTATTGCGAAGTAAGCCACCATGGCGTATTATACTAGTGTAAATGTTTGTGGCCCTATCCTGGCAACATTAGTGTTTTGCGCCTCATACCTGTACGGCGACCCTTCGCGCTGTAAGCGCCTCGTTTTGTGAAGTCAGCACAGCTGCGCGCGATGTCCGCTGAACTTCGGTAAACTCGGTTAAGGTTACAATGGGCAGCAAATATATTCACCTGGACGGATATTTTTTGCCTAGCAAAGAGTGACTGTGCGTCTTTCGCTTAACCAGAGGTGTTGTCTTACAGTTCTGTCTGGCGTTCAGCAAGGTTTGGGCAGGTAAGCAGGGAGAGCTTAATGACAATTTATCAATACGGAATATCGAACTACCCAGAATTTCAAGTCAACGCACATGATCGACATGAGCCTATTTACATATATATATACTGTATAAAATGCACCTTCCCATAAACTATTTCTGATTTTCAGTTAGTTTTTGATGGCTGCCGTCTGTTTTGGACTAGCTATAGGCGTGGTGATAGCAGCGCGTCTTGGACAGGCAGAGGCATGTGTGACACTCGAGGAAAACCTCTTACCTGTCTACAAAATATGATTATTCTGACAGCGTAATCCGAACAGGAGCTCGTACACCTTACCGCCCCCATCACAGAACAGGTATTAGCAGGCAGCTTGTATCACGGTTGCCAAACCTGACAGAAAACAGAAAAATATAAGTGTCCAATGTACTGTGTATAAAATCTGATTTTTTGTTCAGATCCAGTCTAATGTTTTGACTGTATCGTTACAGAAATCAACTAATTTATAATATAAGATAACGCGCGCGCACGAGCGCGTGTGTGTGCTCGTGTGTAATTAATGACTGTTTCGAGACTCAACTATTAATTGTAACAATAGGCCCAGTAAAAAATAGATTACAGTGACAAGTTTACATTATTTAAAATGCTATTCTTCAATAGACTAACAGTTGTAGATATATGAACATGGGAATTTAGACTGCTTGTAGTCGATATACTGAATGTAAATAATCAGATATACTCAAAAGCGACTTGTAAATACTTGGAATGTGCAGAAAACATTTTTAAAACATGTTAAAACGATTATAATGAATGTACAAATGGGTTCTCCGTCAGTTTAGACTGATGTAACAAATAAAGTCTTGTATTTCCGAATAGTGATTTACGTAGTTTGTACACGATCTAAAAACAAAACTGGCTTAAAGAATAAATGTAAAAATCCAGTTCGAAGAATAGCCTACAGGAGTAAAGTGGGCCATCCTTCACACTTCATTCTATTGCAAAGTCCACACACTGCATCGATTTGGTGAGCTTCTTAGACAGCATGTGCGACAGTGACGGAATTGTTTCTACTTTTCATGTAGATATTGCGTTGGCATTTTGGTAATGACAGACTATAACCGAAATGTTACCGCTATATTCAAGCAACTTCTTTAAAGTATGGTATATGACGGGACACTTACCCGGGCGATTCTTTGTCGACAAGGTTAATGAGCAATTAAAACGAACGCAAGGTCGTTTGGGCAAGGTCTTCATAACTGAAACAGTTTTTAGAATTTCGAATTTATCATCTGTGTGGAATCTCGTCTGCGATAGTATTTATGGTCATTTTATTATTCTTTTTTTCTACTATTTGAGCGTAGGGACTAAATCTAAGCTTTATTATGTGAATAATGATAGGAAATCCATCTTGACGGTTTAATCAAATTTACAAAGGTACAGGCTATTGAAACAGAAAAGGAGAGTCAATATTTTACAAATTTTTAGGGAGCTTTTAACTCAACAGCCATCGGCAAATTCAGTACGGGGAAGCCAAAGTCTTTTCATTTTGGGATTTCTGCTGTATTGTTTGCGCGCGTGTCTATCAGCACCTTCAATTTATATCGCTCTCTATGACCAAGCACTTTCTGCTGCACCTGCACGCTTCTTAGAACTCCAATAAACAGCTGGCCTGCGCGCGCATGGCAGTGCGTGTGTGAGGTGGGGGCATGGGGAAAGACACAATTTAGAGGCGGGCCGAAAATGAGAAATTCAAGTTTAATGGGCTAAATCATTAATAAAGGAAGTAAAGAAATAATTAGGCCTGTAATATGCGACATTCCAGAAAGGCCTTATTTCACAGGAAAATGTTCAGCATATATTTGAGGAGGGTTTATTTTGTTATGTTAAAATGGCATTTACAAAAGCGTCTAATTATTACAAAGACGTTTAAATGTATATCTAGTGCCTTAAAATCACCCATATGATATTCTGAAGTTTGTGAAACGCTCAGTTAACAACGGAAGTGTTGAAAGGTGTCTAAAACTTTACAGATATTCAAAACTATGAAAATAACATATGAATATTTCTTTTGAACTGTACTTTGAACTGTTTTTTGTACATATTGAGATTTATATTTCCCAATAGGCTATATCAGTGGTTTATTTTAAGGTCAATGTCTTATATGCCATGTTGGGAAAAGGTTTAAATATGCAGGAGTTCAGTTGATTTATTTTGATAAAGAGCTCATAAAGCACTTGGAGTCATTATTTAAGATTCACAACATCAGTCACCATGTCTGACACTGCCTAGGAGGGAAAACGCAGCTTTTTTAACAAGATCGCTGATGAGAGACAAACCGTCGACGTTCGGTTCAGGACTGAGATGAGCAAGAAATTAGAAGGCACCTTATTCCTGGTGTTCGGCCACGTCGTGGTGTGACCGCGGGTGTGAGACTTGCCACGCCTGAGCGACGGTCAGACTGTCCTACTGGCTGCGATGGAAACAACAGAGGTTTAACCATCTGCGAAGGACGGTCAAAAAATAGTTCACAGCTGATGAGCAACACGAGAAGAGCACAAGCCCTAATGCGAGATAGATCCTGGCGCCTAACGCGGCTAACGCAAATAACCGCGCTGACAACAGGTCAATGAAGCCGTGAAAGCTGCATTCTCGCATAGTCCTCGCGCCTCTCCTCTGGAAACCGGCACGGCTAAAATCTTTCCTTCCGGTTTGGTCTGGCAAAACCTTCCTTCGATTATTGGGAAAAAGTGAAAAAAAAAGCGTTCTCTCTACTACTTTAGAGAAGGTAGGCGGAGGACTGCCAACTCTCATATCCCAGTATGTTTTGCAGCATGACTTTCATTGGTCGTTTGATCTTTGGAATAAGGGTCAAGTGGCCAATTAGCACGGCTTTCTTGATACATCCCTTCAAGCTAGACCACCATTTGAAACCAAATGGGGCACTAATTTTGTTAAAGGCCTTTCCTTCACATTATTTTTACATATTGCATGGTGCCTCCAAAAAACAACAACAACAAAAACAGTGTCTGGTTTTGCTCCAGTTAATTTTCCCCCAAAATAAAACAGCCAGAGTTGGAAATACCCTCCACAGGCCCCTTCTGCATCCAGTTAGCACTCACTCCTCTGTTCTGTTTTCCTCCGCTACTCCCATACACTCCTTCACGCCTCTGTGGGCTCCTGATGCCACTATTACATCTTAATGTCAAGCGTTTGCCAAGCTGTTTCTGAGGCCCACTGCTGAGTTCTCTATGAATCACATAGGACAGTATGGTCTTTGGCCACGCTGACCATTCTAGGGCATCGTTTGTTTTCACCAGCTCTGTTTGACTGGATCAGACCTGCAGAAGTCTTATAGTTACAGATCTTTAACAGTTTCAGTCATTATGAACATGAATGATGGCTGCAGCTTTAAGCAACAGGCCCGAAAATTCTAAAAGGAAAAATGAATCGTCATGACTAACTGCCGATTGTGGAGAAGATAAGAGCATTTGTGGGTTGATTGTTTCTTTTTGAACTGTTCTGTTCCAAGATGACTTATTCTGGCCCTGGTTTGATGCTATGCTGTTTCATCTTTTATCCACTCTGAGCTTTTATCCATGCTGAGCTTCCCCAAAAAAAACAAGAACAGAGAATAACATCACGTGTTTCCCAAAACTACTACAGTCCCAGCATCTCTGAACATGAGTAGTTGTAGAAAAAACTCAAACCTGGGATTCAGTAAAGGTTGGTTTTCTTAGCAAAAATAAAACCTTTTGCCTTAAATACCTAATCGACTGAACACCTGCACGTTTGATGATCAAGAATAGTACTTCCCAGCTGCTGTTAGAAAAAATAGTGCCTCTTGCAACTGCGGCTATATTGGTGATTTTGTTTTGAGTGATTTTTTTTTTTTTTTTTGCACTAAGGCAACAGATTTTTATAGGTCAGATTTTTTAAATTATGCAGTTCTCCAAGTAATTCCCAAGGGAGAAGCTGAGATTACACTGCCCTCTAGAGTTTAGAAGGAATCCTTGGTGCTTTGTGGGAAGAGTACAGTCGATGCTGGTTATGTGCCGTTCAAAGACCAGATTCTTGTGTGCATCTCCCAATACTCCGAGCTTCAGGGCAGCAGGCGAGATGTATATTTAAAAGTCTGCTGACAAGGCCTTGATCGCCTAATTCAGGGGTTAAAAAAAACGCCACCTTTTCTACAGAACTTGGTGCACCGTCAGCTCGATGAACGGCGTTGTGTGCTGGTGTGTGTAAATGCTAGTCACGTATCTACATTTCTTATTCATTATTCTTGTTGCAGAAGATTTGGTTTGAGAATGTTTTTAACACAAAAATAGGTTTATTTCATGCCACTAAGAGAGGTAGAACTAGAGTGATATTAACACAACCAGATCTGCTGTAAAGACTGCAGTAGCTTGAGCTGCTAACCAGAGAAAGAATAAGAGAGAACTGAAATACTGGTGGAGATAAGGAGTATGATTCATCAGCCACAGGAGGGTGAAACGACTGCAGATAAACATACCTTTCAACGCGTAGTCAAGATCGCTCAGAGGTGCAAGGCTGAGAAATATGTAAATATCAAATATAGTTTGAAACACGGGCAGTTGGAGGCTCGTCCTCAGAAGCACACACATCTCTGTTTGCAGTAAGCAGATCTGGCACACCTTCTATTTACCCCCACCTATTTAACCCCATCTATTTACTGCTGATATTTACCCCAGGAATGAAACGAAAACAGTGCTGGTTTGAGGACTGAATAAAACTCAAAAACAGAGCACAACAAGGTCTGCTTCTCTAGTGCTTCTCTCTCTCTCTCTCTCTCTCTCTCTCTCTCTCTCTCTTCTATGAATATGTAGCCTCTTGTTTCCTTTCTCATCCCTCACTTTGCTCACACAGCTGTCAGAGTTGAGCAGATATCCAGAGCCTAGCATTTTTATGAGTGAGCTTCGCCTTCACCGTAACCCCACCCACCCTACCAACAAAGAGGAAAGAAAAACAGGTATGAACGGTGGATGCCGATCTCTAAACAGCTCGCCAGGTGCCCTCACCTCTACTTCTTCTTCTTTATTTTTAAAAAACGTCTTGCGATATGCAAGCAGGATGTAGAAAGGTGTCTGGGAAGATAGAGTGCAGAAATAAAACATGTAGAAGCACCATAAACATTTCCTCTCCTCCCCTGCAGCACAAAGGTCTGGATCGAATTTTTCCACACACGAAACGTCTTCAGAACTCAAGGCGAAACACCCTTGCATGTGGTTTATCAGGTGTTTTGTTTCTGGGAGAGATGGGTTTGTTGTGAGTGTTTGCACCACACGACCAGCTGGTGTTGATATTTAAGCTCTGATCCTGATTTTAATTCACAGACCACGGCAGTTGTCTGTGATTATAATAATCACATGTGTACAGGGTAAAAGTTTGGATGATACACAAGCTTTAAAAAAAAAAGGTTTGCATTTGTAAATTGTATCAGTGAAAGCTCATAAATTGTACATCACAGCCACACATCAAAGGACTTTTAACAGCTGTTTTACCAGCCGTGATAACTGATGTCAGAATATTAATAACACATGACAAAAGGTTGAATGAAAGACAGCACTTGTGACTAATCTGGCGGCCACTGCGCAGGTCTCAGCGAGACAGACGTTGCGAACGAGACAGTGAGGAAGTGGTTATCAGTCCAGCTGAGTGCTGAGATGAGTGTGTCACATACGAGGAGGTGTGTGTGCCATCTGCCCCATTCCTGGCCCACAAAATCAGGTCCTTTCAGCAGCAGAGGATGCTGGGATATGACCTGGCCTGTGGATTCAGATAAAGGGTTTTGAACTCTAGAGAAGGCCATCCATCTTATAAGTGGAGGCCAAACTAGGAAAAGTTGTCACCAGGGCCCAAGACTTATCATACAATAAAACTGAGACTTCAGGACAGTTACAGCATGAAATAAAAGAATCTGTAGGCATTTCCTACCGGACATACTGTATAACAAAAAAGTGATCAAAGTCAACAAAACTCCCTCAGAGGTCAGCTTAACCAACAATATGGAATATGTTTAAACAGAGAGAGGGAAACGACTACTGACACTCCACACATTTTATATCTGTGCCTACGTACCTCCCGACCCCTGACCCCTGACCTCCAGCGACTCAGTCCAGTCATTAAACAGCAATGCTTTCATCTGACTCAGCTCTTGCTCATGAAGCCCTCTCAAAAGTTTCTCTCTACCCAGACGTTTCTGTTTGCACCCATTAAACTTGCCAGAGGACTGGTTGTTTGGACAGGAACCCCCTAAGTGTGTTTTTGACGAGCTCGTGAAAACGGCCTATTTTTATAAGGTGCCGTTAAAAGGTGAGCGGGCGCCAAGCGTGAGAGGGGGAATCTCCCTGACCCGTGTGCCCTGGAGGCGTAAGCTCCTGATAATCTCCAGCCCTCCTCATTTGTGGGCTGTAGTCTTCCAAGAACCTCCTAGCAATTCCCTGTTGTTTAGGCGTTTGCTGTTTGTGATTACCAGATGGTTAAACAAACAGATCTGTGTGATGGGGTCGGCGAACTCATGGAATGAAGCTTAAGTTGATCAAGTGCTCCGTTTGGTCAGTCTCAAATTATTTACAACGCCACAAAGTGGTGACATCCTCTCTCGATGTCATCCGAGTTTGTAGATTTGTTGTTGAGAGATTTAAAGTGGTTTTTTTTTTTTATGCATGTCAAAAGCATTTTTTGGATGCTGGGAATATCGTGGGGAAAAAACCCCTGTGGTTTGCATGGTGACTCTTTCCCAGGCTTGTTCTCCATCCATCTCCGTGCGTAACTCTCTGTCCCTGTCTTCAAGGTACCTGGCTAAGCTGTCGTCGGTGGGTAGCATCTCGGACGAGGAGACCTGTGCGAAGCTGCGAGGGCTTATCCAGAGGCAGGTGCAGATCTGCAAGCGCAACGTGGAGGTGATGGACGCCGTGCGCAGGGGCGCCCAGCTGGCCATCGATGAGTGTCAGTACCAGTTCCGTAACCGCCGCTGGAACTGCTCCACCCTGGAGACCGTCCCTGTCTTCGGCAAGGTCGTCACACAAGGTGAGCAAAGTCCTGCCCACGTGTCAGAGCTCAGCACACAACACCCCCCCACACACACACACACACTCCTCCTCCACAGCACTTTTATCTCCGTTACTGATTTCTTTTCCCGTGTGTTTTTGAGACAGGCACCAGGGAGGCCGCCTTTGTGTACGCGATCTCTGCTGCCAGCGTGGCCTTTGCGGTGACCAGAGCCTGCAGCAGTGGAGAGCTGGAGAAATGTGGCTGTGACCGCAACGTCCATGGTGTCAGCCCCGAGGGTACGAGATCACACACACTCACCTTTTAACTTTTAATCCCCGACCGCCCATTGAAACTCCAAAGCCACTGTCAGAAATTACAAAGGCACTTGTCACATAAATGAATGAACGGATAAAGGGTTTTTAACTCCAGTCAGAGGGGTCCTTGCTCTCCTAGGATGCTGTTTAAATACTTCTCTGTCACCACAGGATTCCAGTGGTCGGGCTGCTCTGATAACATCGCGTATGGAGTGGCCTTCTCCCAGTCTTTTGTGGACGTCAGGGAGAGAAGCAAAGGCCAGTCCTCTAACCGCGCCCTGATGAATCTCCATAACAACGAAGCTGGAAGGAAGGTGAGACCCACTGGCACATACTTCCAGGGTTCCTCAGCAACACCTAGAGCCAGTTACAAACCGAAACCTGTTTTCTCTGCCGTCCCCAGGCGATTCTAAGCCACATGCGTGTGGAGTGTAAATGCCATGGTGTGTCAGGCTCCTGCGAGGTGAAGACCTGCTGGAAGGCCATGCCACCTTTCCGCAAGGTGGGTAATGTCATCAAGGAGAAGTTCGACGGTGCCACAGAAGTGGAACAGCGCAAAGTAGGAACCACCAAAGTACTGGTGCCGCGGAACTCCCAGTTCAAGCCCCACACGGATGAGGACTTGGTCTACTTAGACCCCAGCCCAGACTTCTGTGAACACGACCCCAGGACACCGGGCATGCTGGGAACTGTAGGCCGTTACTGCAACAAGACCTCGAAGGCCATCGACGGCTGCGAGCTCATGTGCTGTGGACGGGGCTTCCACACCGAAGAGGTGGAGGTAGTGGACAGGTGTAGCTGCAAATTTCACTGGTGCTGCTACGTCAAGTGCAAACAATGCCGCAAGATGGTGGAGATGCACACGTGTCGGTGATCCAACGTGACTCTCACGTCACCCCACGACTTCCCTGCAAAGACTTCCCCTCCCGTTCCCATCTAACTGACCTGGGAAACCAGGTGAATGACCGCAGAGACAGACAGACACAGATAATTCCCATCTCTTCATACGATTATCAAAGAACATGTCATACATGGGCACTCGTAAGTGTAGGGGCAAATATAGATCTTTCTTTTTTATTTCAAGTCCCACTTGAGAGTATTTTTCTCTCCATGTTTTCAGTTTTCTTTCATTTTAATTTTCTTTCCTTTTAATTGTGTTTGGTCTCTTATTTTTGTATTTTTTTTTAACTTATTGGATTCAAAGAGTGAATTTTTTATGTGACTTACTCCAAGGGGAGTGGTATTGAATAGTGGAATGATGGACAATTATACAGTGGGAGGGGCCGAGGGGTGGGGACAATGTGTGCTGTCGGCATTGTTGCCCCTCCCACTGCTAAAGCTGCTTTAGAATCTCATCAGGCATGACTGACATCAAGGGAACTTCCATATGAACTTCTATCAAAAATCATGGATATTACATCTTGCAGATGCAGTCCAGGTGTACATGTAAACAGCAACAGTTTAGTCGTATGTGGCCATTTTAATGTGGCTATGATGCTACTTCAGAAAATAACAAATAATGTACAGAATGGGTGTGTGGGTATAATATATATA
>JAOXYF010000019.1:12869973-12929155 GCA_028565775.1 Sternarchorhynchus goeldii | reverse complement strand
AAAAAAAAAAAAAAAAAAAAAAAAAAAAAAAAAAAAAAAAAAAAAAAAAAAAAAGCTTGGTGAAGATCAGGACGATGCAGCACAGGACACCAGCATACAGCAGTTGCCCTCAACTACACTGGCACTGGACTCAACCTTATCGTGACTGACACTTGGATAAGCCAATACGAAACAACCCCCCCCCTTAAAAAAAAAAAAACAAAGTTAAACAATGAAGTAATAAAGTGGAAAAGAATGAACACAGGCTCAGAGACGCTCGCTGAGGAGGTGAGGGAGGGGGGCGTGAACTTAAAGGCTCCGAGCTAAAGCAGCTGAACACGTAAACACACACACACACACACACGTGTACACAGCCACAGAGCCGAGGCCCCGCGAGACGCTCGCCCTCACAGCGCGTTTACGAACGTGGCCCTCGCCAAGCTGCTGCATGCAAAGGAAGTGTTAGCAGAAGCTGGATACACTTGAGAAGAGTGCCTTCACAAACATGGGCCCAGGTTAGCGGGGACAGAAGTAGCACAATGGAAAAGCCCGAAATACCTCTGTGGACTACAGCCTTGTATCTGTCTCTCACACACACACACACACACACACACACACCCCCCCCCCCCCCCCCCCGTGGAATTCACTCGTCACTCCCTGTGGTATGCACCATCTCATACAGTTTGTAAATGTTCAGTTTATGGAACCACAACCGATACCAACGTTCAAGAGTCAAAATTGATGACACACTCACTGGCAATTTTAGCTGTCCTTTATTAATGACACAAATCATTTCACAAGATTATAGTAATTATAGTAATTCCCAGGATATGTATCAATGGCACCCAATCGCAAATTGTAGCCGTATATTATGTTCAGAATTCAGTTTCTATGATACAATGGTTTTAGTACAAAATAATACATTGAAGTAAGGAATGAAGATAGAAGACAGTTGAAGCTGCTTGCTCCCAGTACCCCTGTGACTGCAGCCTCTCTCAAACAGTGACAGATGGAAGAGAACTTAAGACTGCACAGACGCCTATAGCCACACTACCACGAACTATCGTGGTAACGAAATCTGCATTACAACCCGCCTCCTCTGAGAGAGGGTAGAAACAAGAAAAATATAATAATAATAATAATAAATCAGAACAACAACAACAAAAATAATAATAACAATAACAACAACTCTAAAACTGGAGATGACCAGTACATCTGTCCAATCCAAAATGGCAAATGGGGGAAAACTGAATTTGGGGGAAAACAAATTATGGTACAGACAGTAACACTTCAGTATTTTAAAGCAAGAAGGAGAACGCACCAGCTTCGTTTGTTAGCTGTCGGGAGAGGTGGATTTTTTTTTGTTTTGTTTTGGAGTCAAGAGGTAAAGTGTAGGAAGCAGCGAGCGAGTGGTGGAGCGGGCCGGGCCGTTAGAGAGAGCCAGTCAGCCTTTAGAATATACAGCACTTCCGCTTCCGCTGCGTTTCGGGGGGCTCGAGGGCGGCTAGGATAGCTTCATCAAATACATTCTTCAGCCCTCGCTACGAAGACACACAGGAAGGGAAGAAAAGAGGCATGAAGGTTAGCAGTTACAGCAAACAGACCTCAGCACAGATAGGGGGTGGGGGTGGGGGGACTGGGAGAAGGCAGAACAGAGCAGGTTTAAGGAAGGCGGATGGCAGGGCCAGGCGAGCCAGCCGCCGCCGCTACTCTTTCGCTGCAAAGAGGAAGGAAGCGCAAAAGAGCCACACGAGTGGAGAAGGCAAACGACGCGGTGAGACTTCTGCACTCGTACGAACGAACACTCAGCAGTGCTGCCTGCGCTCCATCAAACTCCAGCTACTGGGTCGCCATGAAGACAGGTTTCATGACTCCTGCCAAATCATCATTCAGGTAAACCCCTTCTTACAGGACCATGAATCCCCACTTAGGCTGAGCTCTATCTGACAGTCTGTGAAAGGCATAGGACCTTCTGTCCATTAACAAACAGCAAAGGACTAGAAAGGTAAACGACTGCAGCTCTAGGACAGCCACTGTGTAATGGGGGCGAGCCAGCTGTGTCTCTGAGCCTGGGTACTGAACGCTTCCACTTTATTGACTGACATATTAAACACTCAAACACACACACACATACACACTTACCTTCGAAAAGAAGCCTCGACAAGCACAACAATTTATTTGGTCGTTTCGGATCTAACGCGAGCTGCAACGTCCCAATTGTAACTGAAATCTCTCAACACTGCTCATTTCGGTTCAGTGGTTTCATTATGCTGCTCGTGTGTGGAACAGCACGGTGAGTCTTAGGCACTGTGGCACGACCACAGAGCACCCAACAGAACCCTGGGACGGCAGAGGCAGGGCACAAACGCTCCGGCCCTTCATAACCCCGGCTCATTTGGCGAGTGCCAATCTAGGCAAACGAAACATTTTAACGAGGCTATGATTACGGTTATCAAGCTTTTTAAGAAGCGAGGACATGGGCTGAATCGTTATATAATGTGTCCTCACTGAGCTCACATTCGAGTGCTTCTGTTTCCTGTATCATGACTAAAACAGAGGTGCCGTTTCCTCTGCTTTCATCAGCTTAAGTCAGAGGTGGGCGGCTCCGTCTGAGGGGCGACTCGTGGGACCTGAACCAAACGCTCGGGTGCTCTCGGGTGTCGTGTCTTTTTCGGTGCCGTTGGAGGGTTAGGGTTATCCCTCGCTGGCCTGGCGGGTGGAGGCCGTGGGCCGGCGGATGCACCCACCTGAGTGAGGGCGGAGCACTCCACGTATTTGACGGCCTTCAGGTCTCGGGCCAGCTTCTCGGCCGTCTCCGGGGTGATGGGCTTCTGTTTGTTCTTGGCGAGCTTCTCGATGGTGGACGGGTCGTCTCTCAGGTCGATCTGTGTGCCCACCAGCAGGAAGGGCGTCTTTGGACAGTGGTGGGTGATCTCGGGTACCCACTGAAGGAAAGGAGGAGAGGGTCAGACCCTGGACGGATCCTCGGCCGTCCACGGTCGGAGACGTTTCAGGACGTAACGGAAGAGCTCGGGCTATGAGAAGTGGCTGACCAACCTTTTCCTTGACGTTTTCAAACGAAGAGGGGGAAACGACAGAGAAACAGACTAAGAAAACATCTGTTTGGGGGTAGCTCAGGGGCCGTAATCTATCGTAATCCTCCTGACCTGGTGGGAGATGGCAAAAATGCATTAACTTAAGACGTTAACTTAAGAGGACAAACAGAAAAACAGCCTAGACTGAACTTAATTCGATGCTTTCACACAGAAGTCATGCCTTTGGGTTTTTTTTGGAATCATATTCTGCTGTCTCTTTAGTGGTCTACAATAGAACTGCCATATTTTGAGGAAGGGGAGGCATGTCAGCAATTGTCTACAGAGGCAGCCAAATTGCTGCCGTCAGTAAAACCCTGTTCTGCCCTTTGGGTAGAAGGCCACAAATCAGGCTCACTCAGAACCCAAGATAGCAGGAAGAGCCTGCTGCACCATCCAGGCGGGTT
Organism: Sternarchorhynchus goeldii; assembly: GCA_028565775.1. Classification (NCBI taxonomy): domain Eukaryota; kingdom Metazoa; phylum Chordata; class Actinopteri; order Gymnotiformes; family Apteronotidae; genus Sternarchorhynchus; species Sternarchorhynchus goeldii. The sequence continues at coordinate 12,925,677 of JAOXYF010000019.1, read as the reverse complement.
CCTTGCACAACTACCCATTGAACTAGATGAAAATAGTCTTGACAGATTAGATTAATATAGAGATAGATAGATAGAGATAGATAGAGATAGATAGAGATAGATAGATAGATAGAGATAGATAGATAGAGATAGATAGAGATAGATAGATAGATAGATAGAGATAGATAGATAGAGATAGATAGATAGAGATAGAGAGATAGATAGAGAGATAGATAGAGATAGAGAGATAGATAGAGATAGAGAGATAGATAGAGATAGAGAGATAGAGAGATAGATAAATAGATAGAGACAGATGGAGAGATAGATAGAAAGAAATGTGCATGTAAAACACACACATGCATCCCACTTTTATTTTAGCAAATGAAAAGCAAAAAACTAATTCAGATGTACTTTTTAAAACAGTATAGCACATGCCGACAGCAACACGCATCATCCGGCAACTGAAGGAAGTCAGACAGTCACACAGGACGTGATGGACTGAATCAACATCCCTCACGAAGAAAACAAAAACAACCAAAAGGCCTTGACAACTCCTCCACCCTCCACAGGAAATTCGTGGAATGCAGCAAGACCCAGTACGCCCAGTCCTACAACAATGACCATGAGGAGCACCGTGCTCGTCATCGATGCTGGAGCTCCTCCCGCACCTCCATCTACTCCAGCCTACATGTGGAGGTTAGGAAGCTCCCTGTGCCGAAACCCCACCACCGCCACAGCGCAGGCGGAGAGAGCCGCCCTGAACGTTGAAGATGGGAGGATGAGCGTGTGCCTACCTGCAGTGTCGAACAGTCCGAGGGTGTAAGGCTCCCCGCCAATCATAACAGTTACTGCATAGTTGTCAAACACCTGGACACAGTCACAGACGGGTCAGGACACGGGTCAGGACCGGAATGGCGGCACTCTCGTCAGTGTGCTTCAATGGCTTTAGCTCACCACATTCGACTGACTGAAGTTCGTTTTTAAACACGCTACGTATTGTGTAGCATTTTTAGTTACAAGCCATAAAAGAGCACAAATTAAAAAGTTAAAAACTTACTATTTAAGATTCATTTTGAGATGTTACGCCTTAATAAAGCAGAAACAATGAATTGCTTCTCAATACTTTTAACTTGCTACGTAGTTATTTAGCATCCATGAAGTTGTACAGTGTTCCACACAAATACTTCTTTTTATACCATAACATGTTCTAGCTTCCGTTTCCAATATAAATTCAGGTGACTGTGAAAGGTGTGGGAGAAAGGAGTGTTACTCACCGTTGGTACATATTCCGAGGGGAATTTGTTAGTTGTGTAGGAGATTAATAGACAGGTTTTACCAACAGCACCATCGCCAACCACAACGCACTTGATCGTCTGCATAGCTGTGCTTTTTCAGAATTCCACTCTTCTCATACAAGATCTGCACAAACAAGAGACAAAGGAAAGGCTAAGCGTTTGAACACAGTTGCATGCGTCCTAGTAGGCGCAGCCGCTGTGGAATATTAATTACCACTTGTTTAGTGGAAAGCCAGCCTCCGATTGTGACATCAGCACGCAGTCAAAACTATCTGTTCATGCCACAAGGGAAAGACATTTCCACAGGCCAGTGAAACCACGTGTGAAACCACAAAAAACACCCAAACTGTCACAAAAATATTCTAATGTCTCCCACTTCTCCCAATCGTTTCAATTCCACATACAATACAATCAATCTTATCAGACAACTGGAGGGGGCGGGGGGGGGGGTGTCCTTACTAGCCAACGCCAAAAACCGCCCACATTGTGTTCATTTTAAGATCTACTTTTTTTTAAATTACACGTGGCTTTAATAAAGAAGCACCCCTTCTCTCCTCTCTACCACTCCCTCCCATCTAGAGACGAAGGCAGGCATATCCAGGTCAGTCTGCATGCCTCTGGCAAGGGCTTACACACCATTCAACAAGGTCGAGGTACACCTTCTCCACACTCCAGCTCTGGGTTTATACCACCGACGGCTATGCTGCCCCTGTCGGCGAGACGGGGAGGATGAACATTCACTGAGCAGCTCCTGCCATGTTGTCCTTACACCAGGGAACACAACAACATTTCTCTCCTACAAAAAGTTGCCCAGACTAAGACTGCTACTTCCACGGATCCTGTACAGATTTTATATAAACACCACCAACCCAAAAGGCCAATGATTTTACTATAACGCTGTAAATATCAGATTAGTGGTCAACCAATAGGGGTTGTTCTACAGCTGATAGCCAATATATAATGCCAATATGTTGCTGGGATTTGTTTGTTTTGCTTCTTGTGAAATACAAGAACAACAACAAATAAAATTAGACAAAGACTGAAATTAATAACACTTAACTAGAGCTGCATCCTGTCCGCAGTGCACTTATAAATAAGTTTTAAAATGTATCAACTAAATGTACACATAAAAAAAACCCTAAAGAATAACAGCCACAAAATCTTCAGACTATGCCAATTATCTGTATTTGGCATTTAATCAGTCGACCACCATAAGATCTATAAGGGCATTTAATAGGTCGAACACATCAGATCTATAAGTAAAGCACACGTCTGGTACAACGCGAGCTCATTTGCAGTTTCATGCTAAAATGATGAATAGCAAAACAATCGCACACAAAACAATAAAAGCTGACGTGAAACTCAAAAATCAAACATTTTTAAAGCAGAGTGTCCTTTTACCATCACTGCCAGCTGATTCTCTGTCTGGTGGCACGGACACTCTGCATCCATTTCCCCCCCCCCCCCTTGTTCTGAATTTTGCTGTGTGCGCGCGTTAGCAATCCTGTGATGACAGAAAGGCTTGCAGCAAGAACACAAGGCCAAAGGACGTTCAGTGCATCCACACCTAGGGCCCTCGGTTAAGACCCGAAACAGTTTTTTTTCCCCAAAATGTGATCAAATATTTGAAGGCCCTTCTCTCAAAACAAAGATCAGTGAAAACATTCCTTGATGGTGAAGGATTCACATCACACAAAATGGTTACAAAATCAACTATATCATTACTGCAATTTTCAAAAAAAATTATCTTTGACAAAAGGAAGTACCATCAATGGCCTCACCAACATTTCTGCTTCTCCTGAAGAAAGCATCTCTTCCTCATGCTATTCTAATCATCACAAAAGGCTCAGAGTGTGGGAGGACTCCCTGGCTTCCAGAAGCTTCTACCTGGGATGAGACACACCTTCTTGAACTCTATGACAACATCTAGCCCTTCTTCCATGGTGTAGTCTCCTTCCCCATGAGTTACACTCTGTTCCTCAACATCTACTGGCTGAAGCCCCTCACTTCAAAGCATAACTGCAGTCCAGAAAGACAACTTCTTGATTTCACAGATAATATTGACAGTGCTCCATCACAAAGTTTAACATATCTTCCCATGTTATGTTAAACTGCAAAGTACTTCCACTAGCTTGTAACCTGCTCGCTTGCGTTTGTCAGGCTGAAAAATCCACTTACACAGTGATGCTGTACAACACTGAAGCCTACACCATGTACTTATTTGGACAGAGAAAGCGCGTCCATACAAAGTGCACATTGTATCGATAACAGGAGAACACTTGTTTCAGCTTTGCATCCGATTACAGCAGCTAGTTATAATCAGATTTTATAGCAACAACACATGAGTTTTGCCACAATATTTAACAACTAAGATGAGAAAGCTGCAGGCCTGTACAGTGTGATCGGGTACGTCATGCTCTGCAGGCTCGGTCATTAACCAAACCAACGTTTCAACTGGTACTCAATGATTGGATATTTCTCCCGCCCCCAGACAACCAACCAGCATCCTATCCTATCTCCAAATACTTGTACATGCTTACACAAGACCATAACGTGTTGCATCATTTATAGCTGTTTTTTGTCACAATAGCTTTCTGAGGATGCATAAGACCTCTATCAAAACGTACGATTTGTTAAAAAAAAATAAAATAAATAAAAATACGTGAAAGGTATTTATGAGAGGAACTGACTTGCTCAATGGAAAGTCCAATCAGAAGCAAGTATGTGTAAGGGAGCGAGCCAATCGATTCAGTTCAGCCAACAAAACCAAAACAAGAAACAAATCGACAACAATAAGCTTGAACAGAGAAACAGACCAGAATCTGAAATATGTTTAGAGCCACAACTCCAGCACTCCTCATATGAGCAGAAAGAGTGCATTTCCCTAAAGCTGTATGTCAGAGCCCCTTCCTCCTGCCACACTTCCTCCGTCCCAGCTGGGCCGGCCCTTCCCCCAGCCTGCGATTGTGGGTCACTGCGGCTTTAAGCTCCAGCATAACGTCATCTGTTCAGCTGCAGTCACACACACACACACACACACCCACGGAGAGGACAGCATGGTCAGGCTCGGACCACGGGAGCATGGCTCCGCCCTCTGGACCCGAGCCTGCGGCGGGCGGGGAAAGGCACGGACGGCGCGGCAGATGCCCATCCTGTGGCTCCTTCCGCGCCGGAACGAGTCCGTGCCTCGGGACTGCCGCTGTGTGTAAGAGACGGCCTCAGGTGAACGTGAACAGGGAGTGAGCGAGGGAGAGAACGCAGCCGCACACAGATGGAGCAGGGCAGGGAGGGATGAAGGCAGTCCTGACCGTTTCCTTCCAAGCTCGCACGGCAATATGCGGAAGCTAGGGCTGAGCTTATCCCATGGTTCCAGCCACAGCCCGCCCTCCCGCCACTTCACTCTCCTGCAGTCTTTGAGCAGGTGACTGACAGGCAATGCAGTCTACTTATTGCAAGACATAGAAAATCAAAGTGCCAGAGCACTCATTCAGAGTTACTAGTGAGTCGCAAACAACCAAGTGCTTAAAAACTCATTATCAAACTACTATGGGTCTAGCAGCCTACAATGTATATAAATAAATACATTAGTGTGTGTGTGTATATAAGCGATACACACTGTCATCATGTATGGTTAAACAGGGTCTTGAATGCAGAACCTTTAACTACACAATTACTGTGTAAAAAGGCAAATTCTTTGATCTTAAGTGGTTACTGCTTAAAACATGAGACTAAAAACGACAGCATTGGGGTTAGGAATACCAAAGATCAATAAAAGAACAATTTTTGGGAACCAAATCTGCACACAAATAAACAAAGTTAAATGTTGACATTGCGAGCCAGAAAGAGACAGCTTTGCAAAATGCATTTTTTGGGGAGGGGGGCAGTAAGAATTTCCCTTCACTTGCTGGTCTAAACGTCAGACACTTTGCAAAGTACCCATCTCGTGAGAAAAACAATACTACACTCAACGCAGACTGCAGATCAATATCAGTATTTCCATAAATCAATTAGTTAATAAATCAATAATTCAAAGCTTCAAGAAAGAAAAGGAAAATGAGATCCTTGAAAGATTTCTGGAACAGGCCTGAATCATTTAGCTATTGTAACCCAAATTAGATCCATTCTGTTGCCCTCGACATCACTACATCCAAAGGATCAAACATAAAGCGGATGCTTGTAAATATTTACTCGAACAGCAGCAAGCCCGTTAGCTTCCTTACAGAAGCTCGTTTGAGATGACTGGCCAGTTGAGAAACTGAAAAAATTCCTAAGCTTGTCTAGACGCTTTATAATGTCCTCCGACTTTATGATCAAAATTGTTTAATTATAGGTAACAATGTAACCCCAAGTTGCCAAACTGGCGTGTACGGGTTGGAGAACGGGGGCGATGTTCAATTTAACGAGGCATTCGATGCCAATATATACATAAATCGAGACATTTTGCTTTCCGGTTACAGAAGCTAGCTAGCTAACCTACATACATTAATAAGCTTGGCTGATTTTACCTAGCTAGACAACTAGGTACCTATAATGGTTCAGATCAGGCTAGCGTTAGCTAGCTACATAAACATGACAAAATGACGATTAGGACCAATATATGAAATTTATCAAAGCTCTATTTAGCTAGCTAAATAACTAGCTACCCAGTTAGCATGACCGCCAGGAACGCTGACTGACTAGCTAGCTAACTTTTCGCTCTACTAACCTTAACTATTCAAATAGCTAGCTGCCAACTTTGCGAACACCATTTAGATACCAGTTAACCGCGGGTGGAAATGTTAACTAAAACTACACAATCTCAGAGCGAGGCGGACCAGACAAATATGTGATCAATATGACTTACCAAATCGTCATCTAGCTAGCTGCCCCTCGGGTACTAGTTAGCTATGAAACACCTAGCTATCTGAAATGACTGGCTTCAGCCTGACTGGTTCACCCGTTATGACGGCAACAGGAGCACCCAGTATCCGTTAATTGTGGAGACATGTTAAACATCATACTCACAATTAAAGGGGGGGGGGGAGAAGCGGACACACAAAGCCAGCCTCGGCTATTTGTCTGCTAAACGCAAAAGGTACAGACCAAATAGCTTATTTTGCAGCGAACCGGTTAGGTTATCGTAAACTCGCTCGCTCGCTAGCACCATTGCTAACTGTCTTCGGATGTCATTTGACACGCTTTGTTGGACTATGAATACAAATATACACGTTCTGAATATAGACGTCATTCGTATATCATGTTATTTATAAACGTACTTATATTAATTACTCCAACACCAAACAGACACCTGTAAATGTACATTAAATTTCTACTTACCGTATCCTCTCTGTTTCTCTGCGCCGGGCGTTGGCAGGTCTGCGCATGGGGTTTCCTGGAGAAAAGCACAGGGGCACGTTGGGCTCTGCGTAACGTCAAGAATTTACTCAAAATAAAAACCAAATTAAGGTAAATTGTTCACATTTAAAAAATAGAACTGCTAACAGTTATGTGTAATTGATGTATTTTTTTATTATACGTTATTGTTTATTTGCTATAAATGTAATGTATGCACACAATATGCAGTTTTTTAAACAAAATAATAGCTAAGAAAATAAAGAAATGTTATTTTTTCACTATATAAGTTAAGTTTAATTTGTACTAGCCTGTCTTTATTGTCCTATTTACATCAAGACGAATTTTCAAAAAAGACAGATATTTGAGTTTACAGACAAACACAAGATGCCAGTAGAGTGCTTTTCAATCAGAAATAAGTCAGACATTTGTATCAAATTAAAAGTCATCGTTTAACCTTTTTGTAGTCGCCTTAAATATGCGAGTGAATAATGAACATAATAAAATCATATTATTATGTTCACTTTTTAGTAACAAAGTCTTATATATAATCTTATAGTCAGTAAGTGAGTTTGACACGAGTCTTTATATGTAGATATAAAGGCATTCATATTCCGAGCTTTTATATTAAAGTGTGAGAACTATTTCTTTTCTCGTTACTCCAGTCATGTGACATTTTGTGAACACATGACATGAAAATATTTGTGGATGCTAATGGGAAAGGATATAGGCTACTGTAATGTCAGCCAGAAAACAACCATTTCGTGTTTTTTAAGTCCACATCTACCACATGTGAGTAAAAACTTTTGCTAACTATACAATTGGTAATGTAGACCTATTAGATTCGCTTTTCTAGTGACAGTGTCTGCTTTGAAATAGGATAAGCTAGCTAGTGTTATGACTGCTCAACACGACTTGTTTAACTTAAAGAAAAACGTCTTTGATATCTCTCTACAGTTTCAGCCATCGCACCTTATAGTTGAATCGTTTAGTCTTCGCGATGACGACTGTAAACTCCTGGGATGAAAGAATTTCTGCTTTTTTACTGAGTCCGTCACAATTTTTGTCGTGCACAACTCCTGACATTTTTTTATCAGAGCTTCTCGACGAACTGAGGGATGACAAGGCAAATGACAGCAGGAAGGTAAAGAATAAAGGTTTTATTCTTTAAAAATAAAGAATTTCAAATATTCAAATATTTGCTGAGAAGAGTGTTGCGAGACCGTTGTTTACATTATTTGTGAATACTTAAGCATGGTATACGAATATGAATTACCTGTTGATTTTTATTCCTCGGTAGGTACTCCTACTGGAATTGCTATTGGAGCATCCCACTGTCCTTTGCTCCAGCACCTCAGTGGGAGAGGGAACGGCCCAGGAGCTCATGTCAGTTCTAAACTTGACTCCACAAAAATCTGTCTACCTTAGGTGCCATCTCTTAGTGGCTATTACCAACATAATAATATGTACATCTTGCTTGGCCAGTCAAGCAAAGGTAGCAGAGGACTACTTGAACTTCCTGTTCAGTATTATTCAGGACACAAACGATAACATGGGTGGACCAGGCCTCCAGCTGCTCAGGGTCACTGCTTGTGACTGTCTGAGAGAAATGGAATCTTGTCAACCTGGCCTTCTGTCACAGAAGTTAGAGACGCTTTATTGCCTAAAGCAGCAGGAGACAACAGTCCTGCATCAGTCGTACTGCATGTTGTATACTCGGGGGCTCAAGAATGCCATTCATCTCTTGACACAACAAAAAGATGTGAATAATGCGAAACTCAGGGGTGTCCTAGGCGGAAACGAAGGCTTTGTATGGAAGACAGCTGAGGAGCCATTCAGCACTATGACTCGCATTCCACAGCTGCCTTCAGCACTGGACTGCAAGGATCTGAAGTCCATCCTGTCCTTGCTCTTGGAGGAATCCTACCTGATGACTCCCGTTTTGCAGGCCGCCTTGCTGCGAGAGCTCGTCGAAGTCGTTGCCATGGTGCCAGCCGTCCCTCCGGCGATATTCAAATCTCAGCTGCTCCGGCTATTCGGAACGGCAGAGGTCGGACTCATGCACGCAACGCTGCTGATGAAGAGCGCGTTCACGGACAGCATCTTCACCGGTGAGGACGAAAATTTCCTACTGAAGCGCCTTGTGGCCATGGCGCAGCATCCGCTGCTTGCAGCTCCTGACAAACTGTTTTACGTGGACTGCGTGGTCCACTTCCCTGAGAACAGGCCCATCTCTAGCAGTGGAGATGAGTGTTTGCCTGTACTCGTCACCCCTCGCCTAACTCAGTCACTCCTGCCTACCTTGTTCAAAGACAGCACCACCATGCTCTGTCAAATGAACCTCCTTTGCCTGGTTCATCTAGAGGCTGATGAAGGAGAGGAGGACAAAGGGCTGACATATCTGTTCAATCACCTGACTGCCCTGCTCAAGATAGTAGACAACCATGGTAGCAAGGAGATGGTGGTGACATCCTTCAGAGCAAGTTTCATTTTTCTCATGCACTTCCATCACATGGAGAAGTTCTCGGAAAAACTGGTCGATAGGTTCCGCGATCTTTATTTACGACACTGTCGCCTTGCTCCACATCTAATCAACCTAGTGGACCAAATCCAGGAGTTTATAGTAGATTCGCTTTGGCCAGTCCAGCTGTTGAAAGCTCTTCAAAAGTCCATTGTGGAAATTAATCCACTGCAGCTGACCCTTCAGAATTTGAGCTGGCACCTTAAAGTCTTGGGACGGGTGGCACAGGAGAGTCAGATTGGTCAGAGGAACACAGTCTGCTTCCTGCTCAACATCCTCATCAATTCCAACCTTTGTGAGAGGAGAAGCTGGCAGCTGGGCAACGGCATTCTCGCCGTTTGTCGATATTTGCTCCAGCATCCCACCCTCAGCCAGATGTTCATCGAAATGGCTGACCTCCTGCAGTACATGAGCAGCAACTACGAGGACACAGACATTCAGGACCACGCACGCCTTTACTACACTCTGATTACCAACCTGTCTTGGGAAAAGCTTGCGGGAGTCCTCGCCAAGGGTCCCGAGGGAAAGCAGACCAAAGTCCGATCGTGGTCAGCCATCTTGGCCGACAGCGAAGGGCTCACTAATTGTTTGAATGTCCATCAGACCGAAGGCTGCATCCTGCAGCTCGCCAAGATGAACCAGAAGGTCCCTCGGCTTGAAGATAGGGCTTCAGAGACACTGAAAACTCTGGGTGAGAAGGGACTGTTTGATGTCTACCAAGAGCAGTTCAAAAATGCAAGCTTTGCTCCTGAGCTCACCCTGAGGTACAGTTTGACCCATGCCGAGGTAACGGATCCTAGGTTTGACAAAATATTCACAATTTGCCTGCACTTTGATGCAAATACCTGCCACTATGCAGAAGTGAATGACATCCACGTGCCATGCCTCTTCAGGGACAGGAAACCCCCTCTGGTTAGTCTGAAGTTAAAGCTGCGTCAGCCCTACCCCACAATTCTGCGGCTTAGCGCCATCTTCACAACCGAAGATGGTCTCTCTTGGCATACGCAGCTGCCTGATGTAGATGTCTCATTCCCAGAAATATTCCTCCCAGTGCCTTTGCCTCTAGGTGCATCACGTGAGTGTGAGGAGGTGGTGTTCGATCACATTTGGGAAACTTCGTCTTCAGGCGAACACTGCAGCTCGGCCACGAGCCTGTTTTGTTTTAAGACTGGAAGAGATGCACTAGCTGATCTGATAAAGGTGAATTTTGAGGATTACCTGGCTGCAGAGTCAAGAGACCAAAGTGTGTGGAAAGTCATCTTTTTCCTTCCACCTCTGTTTCACGTCCTGCTGATGATTATGCAGGCTGAGGACACTGCTCAGATTCACATCACAACAGACAACTGGGAGCTGTTGCCGCATATCAACTCCTACCTCCAAAATATAATTTCCCACTGCAGAATAACAGCTAGCAGATAATTAAGTGGAGTTGTAGCCGTTCAACAGTACTGGTCCTGGAGTATCCTGATGCTGCTCCTGCTTTAAACGCACGCATGGCCTGTTAATTAGCTGAAGATTTGTGAGGTGAGGTGTGCAGTCTTGTTGTAGCATTATAGCCATGTGCTGGATTTTAATAAATCTGCAGTTTTATCATGTTTGTAACACAATTTAATTGTAACTACTAATTACATTTTGATAGTTTCCCCAACTTCTTTACCCTGTGCAACTTGCCAAATTCTGATATATGCAAAACTATATACAGTTGGACATGTATATGGAAATAAGTAATAAATTATGTAATAAATTGTAATTAAATGCTACAATTTTGAGTTTGATTTAATAGACCTTAGCTGAGGCCAAGATCTCACCACATAACTTATTTTTTTTATTATTGACTCCTAAGGTACAGAAGTAATAAATTAGAAACCAGGATATTTTTCTGACAAAAACATTGAAATTAAATATAAATTTATTCAGTTGTATTTAGAGACCTTGACAGTGAAAGTTTCATGGTATGGTCCAGTTATCCACCATGTTTGAACAGTGAACATGTAAATCTACAAGTTTCTGTCTCATTACAAAAATTAAATATTAAATTCCAGATACAACATATCCACATCACTTAAGACCGAGTGGCCTCTCTAGCGACCACATCATGGAACAGCCCCAGGTCAATATCCTTTCATTTAGGAAGACCCTCAAAGTTGGGTTCTGTGCATGTGGGGAGGGCTGCTTGGCTGTTCAGTAACTTATCCATTATACTGATTTCTGCATCCCTCTTTTCAACCTCTTCTACCGGAGTCCAAGACATGTCATGCTGTAGTTTGTAGGCACCAAGAAACTTGTGTGGACAACTAGGACCCCATTCCTAAAAATCAGGAAAATTTATTAATGTAATTGGTTATTATAATATTATTCATTTTTTATTTCAACCACACACAGTTTTATGTGTTTATATCCACTGGCTAGAAACACCTTCAGGAGATATTTATACGAGTGCAGTGTAATGCAGTGCTGGAGATACAGTTTTTAAGTTACTAACATTAACCTTATTTCCCAAAGATCTCACAGATAACTTAAGGGTGTTTTCACACCTGCCATTTTTAAGTGCATGCGTGAAAACGGACTGTCATCCTTGGTGTGATTTGTGTGGACAGGTGTGAAAACAGTAAATCACACATGGGTGCAGACCAAAAGAGCCGCATGTTACTATTTGCGACCCTCGAGAAGATGTGGGCCCCAGTCCAAGCCCAAATGAACTCTGGAGCGGTTCGTTTGTGGTGTGCACGTGACCTGACCTCAATCCAATCATCAGGTGTACTGTGAAAGTTTGATCCCTACGACTCTTGTAGGCAGGTGTGCTTTGCATTATGGGATGTAGCAGAGCACATAAACAGAAGACAAGCTAAACTTTAGCGCCTAACTGCAGAAGGTGAATGAAACAACACTAGTCCAGAACACAGGACCTTCTTCCTGTGTGTACTTTCTTGCTCCTGCTCCACACAGGTCTGATCAATAAGCAGACAGATGTTCTCATGTGTTTTATTGTGACAAACAACAAATATTTTGGTGCACTTGGATCTTTCCCTGAGTGTACACAAACCAAACCAGGGGGAAAATACTCGTTACAATCTCGTTAACTGATTGAGACAAGAGCAAACGAACTATAGGCGTGAAAGTGCTCTAACCAACATTCTTGGCATTACTTAAAAGGGAAGTTCACCATATATCACATTTGGCCACCTCTAATTATTACTATTGGATGAACTGTATCCACCTCAGTGTGACATTCATTTGATTACAATTTCACAATTTATCATTTCAAAATGTATAATACATCAGTTTGATATCTAGAAAAACATAGAAAACTAAAAGTGAGAGATGTGATGGGTGGATTTTCCTATAAATAATGTCTAGCTTAAAGGAGGAGAACACAGAAAACCCATTACCTTCGGAGACAGAATGGAGAAGTAACGCTGTCCAGACTCGCGCTCGTACAGGTAATACATGTTACCTGGCTTCTTCACAACATTACACGCTGCATGGTGGAGTTCGGCATCTCTCTTGGCATCTTCCAACACCTTTAGGTATTGAAAAGTACAATACAGTACACTAGTGTATCATTTCTGCCTTGGTCTAAATGAGGCTAAAATGAAAAATACAGAAATGTGAACATTGAAAAGAGCAGTGAGTGTAGAAAAGGGGACGAATTACTGTTAAATTATTGGGTTAAAATGAACATGTTCATACCTGTCTTGCTTGTTCCTGCAGGTACCTTATTTGATCAGCAATGACAGTCAACCTGTTGCAAGCATTTGCTCTGATAAATTCATCACCCTTTAGAGAGAGAGTGAGTGATAAGGGTATTAAACATGTCTACAAAGAGAAAGACTTGTATTAAAATGCTTCACACTGAGAAGCTGCTGACCTTCTGGACCTGCTGAGCCAGAGCTACAAGATCCATGGGATCTCCAACCCTGCTGGTGTGGTACGGGCTCACCAGAACTACCCCACTTGGATTCCTGCTGGTTTCCACCAAAGTGACTGAAATATTAACATGGTGATAAATACTGCAATACCAGCAATGGCCTGAACATATAGATAAAGACAGTGATATTTTGGCAATACTGACGGTGGTTTTGAGGTGTGCGGTCATAGCTGCAACGTTGGTTAAATATTATGTGTCTGGGACATATCGTTGTTATGGTAAAAATAAAAAAGGCTTTACAAATAAAGTAGTCATATTATATTGCGGAATCTTTATGCAACGTCACGCCAAGTGTCATCACGCGACAAAGTGAAGTTTGCAGCTCGGCTGAATCGAAATCAGCACTTTGGAGACCACTCATGTCCTATCAGAAATGCCGAATTTAAGATAAATCTAATCGAAACGCCACCGACCAGCTAACATAGTGACTTATTTTTTTCTTAAGTACTGTTATCCTACCGGATAAAAACTTTTGTGCGTCAGTCGTATTATTACTGATAAGACACATATAAAATGAGAAGCACTGCCACTCGTATAGTGATTAATTACAAGTAGGTTATCTATTTAACGTAGCTAGCTAGTTAGCCAATTACCTATTTTACCTAATAATAACAAATGGCAGTGCCCTCTTCAGTAAATGTCTAATCTTACCTACGGTGGGTTTGTCCGGTTGATTAGGTAAACTAACAGTTTTATCCATTTACCCAGCTGTGTCAGGAAGTTACTATTCGCGAGGATCTGATTCTTTTAAGAAAGGAAGTAACTTTGGCGTTTCACTTTCTTCTACTCGAGTTCCATAACTAGATGAGCAGCTAGCTAAACTTATCGATTTGGGAAAGTATAAACATGCATTTAAGTTCCTGTAGGGGAGGGTCTCTGGCATAAGGGATCATTCGATGAGGTCCTAAAAATTGCTCCTAATGGCAGTGTTTTCAATGCCTGTCTATATAAGTGGTGGTTTTTGTAATGTCATTTTATGATATATATATATATATATCCATTTTTACATGATTATACATATTTTAACTATGGGAAAATTATTTGCGTAAATTGTGGACATTTATTTATGTACATTTCTGGTCAGGCATCTTCGGGCATACATAGTAAGACACATTAGGAAGTGTAGGAGATGTTGCAGCGAAAGGCTCTGCGACCGTCTCATGTGAACGATTTCACATTATGGAGTTTCTTTGTAAAAAAAAATAGTGAAATGAAAAATGGCATTTTTTCAAATAGTAGAACAATAGGAAGAAAACAGAAACCGAACAAATAGTAAAAATAAAACGGTTCTTTATAAATAAAGCACGTTCCTTGACTATAGCCTAGATTATTAAGGCCTATCAATATAAATTCTGTTCGTTTAGCTCTGAAATATCTGTATTTTTTATACCACAGGGTAGTGAAGTACCATTAGATTACTGGCGACAGAATTCAGAAATCGGTATTTAATACATTTTTTTTATTTCATTTCAAATGGTCATATGATGAAATTTTTGTCTCGGTGGACCTGCTATGTGGTAGGCAATAAAACTTAAAAGTTAAAACCACAATAGAAGACGAATTTAGTTCTGTTTCAGGCCTTCAATCAATCATGGGGCATAGGCTGCTGCAGAACTTCTGTGTGCCCCAGGATCACGAAAAGACTTCCAAAGCTCCGTTAGCCCCTCCCATCATCCAACAACAAAGTTTTCACCGTGTAGGCAAGAACTGCTGATGAGATCTCAAGTCTCCTGCAGAACGCCGGATCCTCAAAATGCGGGCGACGTCTCTCGTTGTTATTCTAACTTTATCGTTTTTTAACTGCTCGTTGTGTGACACACAAATAAGTGGGATTTTGGAGCCGTATGATTTACTGTTCGATAATGCTGTGGAAGCTTACTATAAGCAAGACTGGCTGTCGGTCATCCTGAACATGGAACGGGCTTTACGGAATAAAGGAACGGTTCGTAAAGTGAGGGCGCACTGCCGGTTATCTTGTGCGAACCAGACCGCTTTTGGGGATCCCGTTCCGGATCTGGGTGTACCAGTACCTGGAGTTGGTCCACTTGAAGATTTAGAGTTCTTTCACAGGGTATTAAAACGAGCAGAGTGTGTGACCGCTTGTGAAACTGAGAAGCTGGGACCATCATCTCTACACAAAGTTAGTGACGAAGTAGAACTTGAGTTCAAGAAGAGGACTCCTTACAATTACCTGCAAGTTGCTTATTTTAAGGTAAACACCTAACAGGCTAACACAGTAGGTTTAACTTCCCTTAGAAATTTAACAATGAAATCTCTACAGCCCACTAGATAAATCCTTACACCAGTTTTGCATCATACAGGTTTAACACCACCGAGGTTAATTCTGTAAAGACACGTCTACGGCTGAGGAGAATCGACTAGACATTTTATTTCACTTGGTAATCGCACATTTTTAAGAGGTTTCATATGGTTTGTTAAACCTGTGAATTACCGTAGCTTAGCATCCACGTCCCCCCACCCCCAAGAGAAGGCAGCGGTGCCACGTCTGTAGGCGGAGTACAGCGGTCATGTTGAGACAGCTTGCAGATTCCTTCAAAAGTCCGGCATTCGCTTTTATTCGTGAATTAAAGCAACTTTCATTTAGACTATTAAAAATGGGACTTCGGAGTTAACAAATTTTTTTTCCCTCTCCACACAGTTTTTTGGTAGTCATACATGATATGAACGACGGAGTTGTACAGGCAAACTTTAGGCCATGGTCTTTGTGATTATCTGAACGTTTTAAGCAACAGGACAATGTAATAAACATGAAATTACATAACAGGCTGTGGAACAAACGCGTGTTTTCTAATATCCATATATTTCAATATTGTTATCGAGTTCTATTAGCACAATATGTTGGCTTTTATTGCTTGCAGTAGGCATACTAATACTGAATCTACAGCAGTGGTGTAGCAGACAGCTATGTCATATATTACAAAAGTGTTAAGTTTTAAACTTTGATCTAAATTATTGTTTCTTTCATGTGTACAGATAAACAAACTCGACAAGGCCGTGGCTGCAGCGAACACGTTCCATGTTGCCAATCCGGACCACATGGAGATGCGTCAGAACTTGGAGTACTACAGCATGATGGCTGGTGTGCAGGCAAAGGACTTCAAGGACCTGGAGGCCCAATCCCACATGGTAAGGACCTGAAGATGGATGAGTGTGAAACAGCACCCTCCTCATCAGTCAAATCAGTCAATGGGCGGTTAGGGGTTAGGAGTTAGGGTTAGCCCTAACAGAAAATGATTTCTCAGTGTAGGTCTATCTAGCACAGGTATAGAATAATTCAAGTGTTTTTGGTCATGTTACTGTTTTCTGTCTTTCACAGACATCTCTTGATTTGAAGAATAAACAGAAAACACTTTCAGAATGATTCTATGAGAAACCATCAAAGCATGACACAGTGGCATAAAAATAGTTAAATGAAATCTCTAAGCAAGGTTATCTTGTCCTCACGCTGAAAAGTCACACACCTTGCAGGCATGTATTCGGATTTATGGAGGTATTTATAGGACACTAAAAGAGGTACCTTTTCTTTCACAATGGGAATCTACTAACAACCTTTACCTAAAAAAAATGATCCTGTTGAGTGGAGCCCGTGTTTCCCAGCTCTCTCTGGGTCACCATGGTATAGATCTGTCTTCCTGCTCGCAACCAGAGTACGCCTCAGCTCCTCATCTCCATTTCAGGAGGAGTTCCTGGAGGGCAAGAGGCTGTACAGCGCCAACGACTTCTCCTCGGCCGCCGAACACTTCGAGGCTGCCTTGGACGAGTATTTCTCCGCAGACGAGGAGTGTCGGGTCCTGTGCGAAGGCGCCTATGACTACAACGGCCACCACTACATGGAGTACAACGCCGACCTTTTCCAGGCCTTCACAGGTAAACAGCACCAGCCTCTTTCCTCTCAGATTTGTGCGAGGGTTTGTTTGAACCTGGGGGGGGGGGGTTGCACTCTTTGCTTTGTAACTGCTGTGTCATCGTTTGCACGCTGGACGTCCTGACATCCTGTTGCAGATCACTACCTGCATGTCCTGCACTGCAAGCAGAGCTGCTCCGTGCAGCTGGCAACCGGCGGCGGCAGCGACAAGCCGCTCGACGACTTCCTGCCATCCCTCATCAACTACCTACAGTTCTCCTTCTACAACAGTATGTTACTTATTTAACACTTTTCATGACTGGATTATTCTTTAAAGAATTTGATTATTTTCTCCATTTGCACTATGTTGTGCACAAAGGTCTTTGCCTTCAGTGTAAGCAGCCGTTATATCTAATGAAGTATGTTGACAGCAAAAAATGCTGAGCGTCTCTCTCTCTCTCTCTCTCTCTCTCTCTCTCTCTCTCTCCCAGGTGAGAAACATGAAAAAGCCGTCGAGTTCGCTAAAACCTACCTCCTGTTTTATCCCGCCGATGAGGTGATGGAGCAGAACCTGGCATATTACTCAGCCGTGCTGGGCGAGGAGAAGGCCGTAGCCATCCCAGCCAGAGCGGTACCGTCCTGCCATCAAGCTCGTCTTCTTGTGCCCAATTTATGTGATCTTGCTTTGCAAAAGTTAATTTCTTAAACCACAAGTAGGAAGCATATGCGGAATGTTCTAGAATTATAATCTGGAGTGACCATTATGCATATGAATAAAAGATTAAACGTATTCCAGGAAATGTGGGACACTCCTGTTTTTAAATATGTTTTATGCTGTTTAAAGTAAGTTGTATGCATAAGTAAATTATGTTTTTATGGCTATTTAAACATATCTGCACAGAGGAGTTTTATGACTGCCATTTGTCAATCTTTAGGATGTTCAGCAGTACATCAACAGGTCCTTGCTGGAGAAAGAGCTCCTTTATTTCGGCTATGAATTTTTTGGAATAACATTTGTTGATACAGTAAGTCTCACAAGTATGATTAATATTTTTCTGTCTGCTTTCATGAAATAATCTGACTAGTAATCCTAATTTCATGAAATAATCTGACTAATAATCCTAATATCTGTTTTAGGATACTTGGACCCCTGAAAATATTATGCCTCAGAAACTCAGGGATAAGCAAAAGTAATACATTAAGTTCATATTAAGAAGTCCTAACTGCTAGATTTTATTGAAATGTCATAAACGTCATAGTTTGTGCATGACTCATTTCTCTCTGTTATTTACAGGGTGGACAAAGAGACAGCTGCCCGGATTACAGAGGAGATTGGTAATCTGATGAAAGAGATTGAGACGCTAGTTGAGGAGAAGACCAAGGAGTCAACAGACATCGTCAAGATAGTTAACGATGGTGAGCAAACCAAAACAGCACTGTGAAAGCGGACATGAGCGAACCATCTAAAGGCTCCAGAGCACCTGTTTCACACAGACTGTTTGTTTGTTTGTTTGTTTGTTTGTTTTAGGAGGTTCTTCTTCAGCAGGTGACTTGGGATTTGATGGCATGGTGGTTTCCATGGCAGCAGCGGCTCTGAATGGCTCACAGAGAGTAGTGCTTGATGGAGTCATCACAGACGATGAATGTCAAGAACTACAGCAGCTGTCCAACGTGAGAATTGAGTCTCCCAGTGTACAGATAACTGGAGCATCTTGGTTGCTTTTCTTGTCATTCTGTAAAGCACAACACAATTTATACAGCTTTACACTTTCAATACAGCATGAGAAATGGGAAAAGTGTCAAAAACAAAAATATAAAAAACTAAGACAATTGACTATTGGACGATTGGAAGAGACTTGTGTAACAAGGAGTTATGTAGAAGAGCAGAGCTGAAAATACACTGTATGGCCAAAACTATCTAAACACTTCTACCTACTGAGTTCAGATGTTTCAGCCACACACACCGAACCAATGTATGAAATCAAGCACATAGCAATCCAATCTCCATAGACAAACACGGGCAGAACAACGGGTCATACTGAGAACGGGTCATACTGAGGAGCTCGGTATGAAGCAGAGGTGGACAATCCCGGTTCAGAAAGTAAAAGTCTTCACCAGGATTTTGCTCAGGCATCCTAGATTACATTGATTCCATGAACTACTTTTGCCTGTACACTCGTGCTAATTTGAAAATCCAAGAAGCTTGAGCAAAATCCTGGCGAGGACTTTTACTTTCTGAACCTGGAATGTCCACCTCTGCCTTTGACATAAGTTTGTTAGAACTACAGTGCTAGATCTGCCCTGGCCAACTGGGTGTGCTGCTACAGTGAAGCACCCAGCGACCACGTGGTAGACCACGCAGGCTCACGGAGCAGGCTAGCACAAGGGCTCAAGGAGGCAGTAGGGGGGCCGTAGAGGGAGGTAGAAAGGCTGAAGAGGGCAATAGAAGGGCAGTAGAAGGGTAGGAGAGGACTGTAGAGAAGCTGTCAAGGGCCATAGAGGGGCAGTAGAGGGCTATAGACGGCTGAAACACATAGCACATGCTACATACAAGTAACATATCCTCTGTACACTACAGAGCTGCACACTATCTCTGGAAGCAACATCAATGTGAATCCCGTGTGCTGGGAGCTTGAGGGGACGGCTGTCTGTAGCTGTACAGCTGCACACAAGCCTAAGATCACCATATGCCATGCCAGGAGTCAGCTGAAGCTGCATATAGTGTGTTTTCACCAACCAATCACACCTCGCCATCTGGCAGACTGCTAGACGATTGTAGCTGTGGTAGATGGCAGGAGAACACTGTGTACCAAAAGTTAGAAGTTCAGCTTTGGCCCCTTAGTTCCTGTAACGGTTAATGTTAATGATATAGTATAAAAAGACATTTTTATTTTTTTATGACCAGTATATGCTTCCAAGTTTGTGGCATCGGTTGGTGTGGAGGACCTACAGTGCCCTGAGCTTCACCCTGCTGAACACCTCCATCTGAACAGGAATGCCAGTCTCCACACCTCAGGAATGCTCTTTTAACTGGGTGCAAATTCCCACATAGACACTTTAAAACCTTTTGGGAAGCTTTTCCAGAGTTATAGTCACACAGGGAAGGGTGGAGCAGCCATATAACAATATCAAAGCTTTTGGGATTGAACGTCTCAGAAGCTCACGTAGGTGTAATTGTCAAGTGTGCACATATCTTTGGCTATGTAGTGTAGGGTGCATTGCATTTCTCTAAGGACTACAGTCCTGGAACACACATGGTGTGACTACAGAGTGTTTGCCCTTCCCATCTGCAGTGCTGTATTTGTACAGCAACCTGCCAGTATTGCACACTGACAGAGTAACTGCAAGGACTTTATTAAGGTTTGACAGGAATATCACGATTCACAGTGTAAACATCCTGTAGGCCGTATGGAAAACCCTAGCTGTAACGCACACCGAACGTAGCACCAGGTCTGCTGGTAAAGAATATACCAGACGAATAAGTAAAAGCAGGACGTTTATGGTGGGAACATGTGACTCTGTCGGGTATGTTTCTTTTCCATAAGGCGGTAGCGAAGCCCTTTGTCTGAATTCGTGTGTGCAGGCGGCAGGGCAGGTAGGGGACGAGTACCGAGGCTCTCCAAACCCTCACGCAGCGAGCGAGACGATCCAGGGAGTCACTGTCCTTCAGGCCCTGAAGGTGAGACCAACCGAGCAAACGTGCCCTCCATGCACATGAACAAGCTTTATGTTACTTTATTTGATCTAAAGTGACTTACAGTTACGGCCGAATTTGTCTTCTGGGTTAAGGGTCTTGCTCAGGGGCCCAACAGTGGCAACTTGGCAACGTTGGGGCTTGGACTGGTGACCTTCTGATGACTAGTTGAGCGCCTTAACCACTGAGTTCTGTGAGGTTTTTTCCAGGTTTTGCCCAGTTTCTTTAACCTGGTCCTCCCTTTGTGTGTTCTTCTGACCTCCTCTTTGCTCCGCTCAGCTTGGTCAAGAAGGTTTGCTCCCGGTGAAGAGCGTACGCACGTTCTTTGACCTCAGCAAGAAGGTGCGTGGAGCCGTGGAGTCGTCCTTCGGTCTGGAGACGTCACTGTACTTCTCATTCTCCCACCTGGTGTGCCGCTCCACCATTGACGGTGAGCTGAGATCTCGTTTCCACCACAGGCTTTTTGTAGCTCCATTGCTGATGAAGCTGTACTGTGAAACTATATGTGACTGATCGTTTACTGAGCACTGTCTGTGTGTGTGTGACTCTGATTGTTTACTGAGCACTGTCTGTGTGTGTGTGACTGATCATTTACTGAACACTTTCTGTCTGTGACCGGTCGTTTATTGAGCACTGTCAGTGTGTGACTGTTCGTTCATTAAACACCGTCTGTGAGTGATTCTGATTGTTTACTGAGCTCTGTCAGTGTGTGACTGTTCGTCCAGCAGCGTCTGTGTGAAAATTGGTTGCTGAGTAATTTCAGCGGCCTCTTGTCACTGTCTGCTCAGAGAAACACGGAGATGGACAGGACGCAAGTCATCCTGAACAAGACAACAACTGTCTGCTGATCTCAGAACTCAACGAGTGCATCAAAGATCTGTCAACTTACACAGACCAAGACTTCACGTAAGCTACCAGTGGTGGGGGATTTGTCATTACAAATCATCAGTGAATTATTAATAGCTTAAGATACATCCTGTCATCAGTACATTATTAGTAGTTATGGATATACCCTGTTATTAATGAATGATTAATAATTAAAGATATCCGGTCATCAGTACATTTATTTATACATGAAAATATATCCTGTTATCAGTGCATTGTTAATAGTTAGATATATATGTGCTGTTATTACTATGTTATTAATAGTTAATATATCCTATTTCCATTTCAGTGCTATTCTTTATCTTAATGAAGATTTTGAAGGGGGAGATTTCATCTTCACAGAGCTAGACGCCAAAGCAGTCACAGTAAGATTTATTTTAATTTATTGAAGATGTACATCTTGCCCAGTGCAGGGCACTGTTGAACATTGTTAGTTCTAGGTCATTTGCATGTGATCTGCCTGCCATTGTGAAGCAAGCCTGTCCAGACAAGTCATGCTGGATAAGGGTCCTTCTCTCTGTACAGGCCGCGGTGAGGCCACAGTGTGGTAGACTGGTGGCGTTTGGTGCTGGTAAGGAGAACCCCCATAGCGTGAGCCCAGTGAGCAGAGGGCAGAGGTGTGCACTGGTATTTCGGTTCACTCTGGACGCTCAGCACAACGAGAAGGTGAGTGTTCCTTGTTTATGGTTGTATACTTGGGGGGTTAGTCACTTTAGTTGCACTGGTATGTATAAAGAATCAACGCATTCCACTGGGATTTCTTGAACTTTTTATCTGAATGTTATGGGGTTCTTCAGGAGCGAATTCAGGCAGAGGAACTCCTCAGCATGCTCCCCAAACCTGCGGACCTCCAGAACACGGAGCAGGACAAAGGTGGTGACACACCCTCAGAACCCAAACCACAACCAGAGCGAGGCGAGGCAGCAACACCCACCGAGGTGGAGTCGACTCCACCCACCGGGGACCAAGCCAGCCAGACTGCCAATCAGCACGTCGATGGACTGGCCGATACAAAGCTCGACCCCACAAACATCCAAAAAGATAAACAGTCAAAGGCCAAAGCTACAACTAAAACAAAGACCAAACCAGCAAGCAAAGACAAAGCCAAACCTGCAGTGAAAACAGGAACAAAAACCAAGAAAGCAGGGAAGGTCAAAGCGGCAGAACAGAAAGAAAAGCATGAAGCAAAGAAAACAGTAAAGGTGTCAAAAAAGACTGTGGATGGTGCAGAAAGCACACAGCGCAAATCAAAGACCTCTGAATCAGACACAAACAAACACACACACAAACACACACACAAAAACAAGGTAGAATTATGAGACTGGGACACAGGTTAGTTTGTTAAAATCTCAGTTTATGTATATGAGTAATTGTTTTTTATTTGTTTGTTTTTTATTGGGACATTTTGGTTTGTGTTGTGATCTGTTGGTACATACTTCATAAACGCAAAACTGAAGCTGCACTGTGACTTGAAATGGATATTTTGTTGCATTAGTAACTTCAAGCCTGTTCAATAACCTGCAAATGTCTGACTGTTCACAGGAAAAGCATGACTCAGTAGTGAAATAAAATGGATTTTATATGATTATCATCTAAATATTATGCCTTTTGTGTGATTTGTCATTCATGAAACCATTTTGGAGGAATTATTTAGTTTGAAACTCTCTAAATGGGGTGAGTCTGCACTAACTTCAGCTTCCACTAGATGGCAGAGTTTAACTGCATCGCACTGAACTGCGGCATACGCTGCTTCCTGTAGCAGTTGTATGTGGTGTGATGTGGTGTCAATGTCTGTTCAGAATTCAGTATAAATTAGAAATTACATTTTTAAAAGTGTTGTGTAGTAAGCAACACCAGCCTTTTTCATAGTAAACAGTGAATCCACTCATTTTTGAGTGTATGTCTTCGAATGTACTCGGCTGTAATGGAACCTCCAAAACAGGGACTACAAACAGACAGAAACGTTCAGAGGTGATTTTTGTTGTTCTAATTTTACATGTCAACACCTCTCTGACGTGCACTGCGGAGGCCTGTGTGGCGTCAGCATGGGGTCAGCGCGGGTGGAGGCCAGAGTCACACGCGAGAGCCGATGAATGTCACGTGGGCAGGGTCTGCACCCGCCGTGTCTCACAACCACCTGACGTGCTTCACGTCACAGAGAGACTGGTACGACCATTCTGACAGCTACCATATAGTGGCGTCTAAAAGATCCAAGCTACATGTATTCAGTTATGAAGACTCTTCATGCATCTTTCTCATTTGTGGCATTGTTTGAATAACGGGCAGTAGAGAGAATGACTGAAATTCTGGGGAAGGCAGTTTTCCAGCGTGAAGTGTAGTTTGCGTCATAGAGATCCTCTGAATGAATAGATAATCAGTGGAATATTGTCACTAGTTTAATTCATTCTAAACGTCACCTTCACAAATAAGGACGGCACATGATTTCTGTGTTACTGAATGTTCATTTTTGTTCGGCCTAGTTAGCTGCGCTATTACCTGTTTACAGGAGTTCAGTCATCTGGGTACACATGTGACCTTTAACAATGCTTTGGTAACTTCTGATTTCCAGCACATACTCAGGCAAAAAGATCCACAGCTTGTATGGAGTTCACACCATACAAAGCCCAAAAGCAAAATTTACATAATAAAAGTCTCACCCCATTGTTCTTTGAGCCCAGTTTTTAAAATCTAAGCAATAAATCATCATTCCAGTGTCTAACTAATGCTTCAGTGGTTTTGGTCATTCTCTAATACTTCTGCAGAGACTACTTCAATTATCTATTACACATCCCTCAGTGTTGGTGGTCACTCTAGGCCGGGGGCGGCAGTGTGAACTCTTTTGTGACTAAGAGGAGAGATTGAGGAACTGGGCCAAGAGCCAGGACGAAGGCCCCCACACACAGGGCATCGGACCGTACTCTCTTCTTTGAAAGCATGCAGTTTCTAAGACATGATTTACCATTTCACCTTCTGTTTGCGATGAATCTGTTTGATGAATTCAAGTATATAAAATGCGCAACAAACACAGAATAATTCAGGTCTCATGTGTAATAACTTCAAGACTTGTTTTGTGATGTTTATGCTTTCCATAGTAGCATACTTGAGGAGAGGACAGAATTAGTAAAAGCTGAAATCATTTTAAAAGGTGGTTTTGGTCAGCACCAGTTCCAAAACAGAGCACGTTAAATTGAGTCAACAGCTTGGCGCTGGGGCCTTGCACTTGGAAGCAGCGAAATTAGATTTGTCCCTGTTATGAAAACCTCAGAGAATGCTAACGTTCGACAGTGGCCAGAGACCATTTCAGTAACCCCCCCCCCCCCCCTCACTGGGCGTGTGTCTCCGCTCTGTGCTCTCTTTGTGTGTCTGTGCGTGTAGTGTCCTGGGGGCTGTGCCAGGGCTTCGAGACACAGGCCACTTTGTCTTCTGTGGGATTTGTGTTGTATGTGGTTAGCTATTGTTCTGACAGAGAGTGAGCACTCTGGACGCCTGCGCCTCGACGAGCATACAGTAATGCACATAGCACTGCCTTTTTCACTGCCCAGGAACAAATAAACTGAATAAATAAACAGTTGACATATCCTGCTGTGCTCAAATATAGCCTTTGTCTTTTTTCATCAGCAGATGAACAAGGGACAAGAGACAATAGAAATAGCGCTTAGCATGTGAAATGGCGTTATACTACATTTATTGGTCCCCTTGTTAAAGGGCATGGAATTGACTCCAGTTGCAATATTGTGCTGGCGGCTATGATTGGCACAAAGCAAAACAGCAGAGGCATTATTACAGAGGAGAGCGGTGTGGAACAGACTGCCAGAAGTTTAATATGTTTAAATCACTTGCCCAAAAAACATGAACCATCAACAGTACTGTAGTCCAATAATGCTCTGGCGAAGACCACATCTGAGAAAGCTGTCATGTGCCTTATGTGATGTGTACACAGCCCCGGAATAAAGGGCATTCTTCATGTTGTTTCTCTTTTCATGGAAAAGGCTCCAAACGAAAGTGGAGAAATCGCAAGTATCCATTAGTGGTTTCCAGGGAGACAGACGCAGCACCGTCTCTCCTGGGGTAGGATTAGGCTGGACACAGCAGGACGTGGCCTGACGAAATTAATTCCAACTCTCGCACTTGAAAAGGTAGCCAGGAATATAAAACAGCAGGCGAACGAGTCCTGACACAGGTTAGGCTAGAGTTTCCATGAAAAAAACCCAAGTGTGTGGATTTATTTAACAGAACAGTAAAATAGTCTATAAACATGATTCCCTACCATTAGTAAACCAAACATCATTACACTGGCATATTATGTATTTTTTTCTGAAGCTTGTGTAAATTACAGAACAATAAATTAAGATTAGTAGCCTATTCTTTCTGGAGCTTGAGGTTAATCTTGTGCAGTCAAGCACTAGAGAACCAGCCCTGGCATCCTTATGTCATTTTTCTAAGCTTTTGCCCAAGATCTAAAACAAACCTTGTCTTAGTAGAAGACAAAGAAAGGCATTGTGAGTAGATCTGATGGATGCCTGGATGATGACTTCAGTGAGCACCGTGATGAACTGCTTCCCTGACCCAGCAACATCCCCTCCCCACCACCACCAACACCACCACCACCACCACCACCACTACCACCGTAAAACTCCCTGGGATGGGGTGCAGGTCATTGCAGCCGACCTGGGGAGGTGAGGGGGACGGGGGGAGAAACAGCCCTCCAGCTGTGCGAGGTGATATGGAGGGTGGTCCGGGGAGGACAGAAGGGGCCATCACTGGTTATATGGACAGGACTTAAAGGTTAATACTTAGCACACAGATGCACATCTATTTTTCTGGAGAATTAGATTCTAATAGCGTTGGGTAGCATCTCTGCCCAAAAAGACTTGATTCAATGTATTAGCAGGTTTAATAGGTCTGTTTAAGATGAATGGGACTTTTCCTGCCCTTCCTGGACCCCTGGTTTAGCCACTTAAGACTGCTGTAGCTTGTCACTATGGATCATTAGTGAATTATGCAGTAATTCCTGAACCAGCAGTGTGATATCGGAGCTATACACTGAAGGTTTGCTTTAAAAGGCAAACGTTACTGAACTGAAGTTCATGAAATAGCCATTAGAAGTAGAAGGTATGCAAGGCTGGTAGGTTAAATAGAAGTGCTAAAAAATGGCACATCTCCAGCAACATCAATTTAGTTTGGATAAAGTCAGTTTAACATGCACAGCACACAGTGCCTTCAGGGAAATCACCACATTAACATTTTCAGCAGAGAGCATCTGCTAACGTGAACAGAGAAGCACCCTTTCCTGGAGCCTCTTTGTTGCAGGCCTGTCAAATAAAGATGTCACTGAACATTGTCATGGAAACAGAAGAGGGAAGACAGGCCTCCCTGCCACAGTGTTAAGCTGAGTTGAGCAACAGATGGAGAGCGTGAGCCAGAGGAATCAAGTTTCCTGAATGCTCATTTTTATCCTGCCTGTATATCACGAACATCCTAAATTTGAGAGGTGGACGTGGACAATAACATCTTAATTATTCAGTATTCATGTGTCATGTGTCAGACAGTGGATGAAAGTCAGACTGACTTGGCCTTTAATGACTTTGTCAGAGACAGGGAAAACAGCCCAGCTCTCCCAGCACATTAGACAGTTTTCTTCCAACCGCATCTGAGTTTCCCCGGGGCAGAAGAATGCCCTTCTTGCCTTTAGGGCTGCCAAAGACCCAAGTACCATAGCACAATGGCACAATCAGTTGAACACATTCCTTTCCTAATCTCTGTCATTTTCAGTTTTCATGCCCAGCTCATCTGTGCTACCCCAAAATCTGGCCCATGCAATGAGACTGTGGTGACTGCAGACACACTCCTGCTGGAATCTTCTTATCGGCAGGTTCAGTCGTGCTCTAGCCATGCCAGGTGGAGGCTTTTCAGTAAGAGGGCCTCCATCTCCAAGTTCAGGACAGGTGGCACTGGGGCCTCTGAATACAAAGGATCCACCTGGACATAACCAAGTGCACTGTGCCCCCATTTTTGGCCTATTTTCTTCCTTCTTTTCAGAGGTTGTTACTGTTGAGTTCTCTCATGGTGCAGGGCCCTTCTGGACAACCTGGACACTCGAGTCTTATGCTATAGAAGGTGAAAACAGATCCTTCAACCCAACTAACGGGGAATGGTGGTCCGTCCTTCTGCCCCCGAGCTTTACAATGGGAGCAGCGGAGGGGCATCGGGTCTCTGAGAATCAACGAGAGGGATGGAAAAGGCAATTACAGAAACCCATTAATTGGGTTCCCAAAGCACAGGGAACAAAAGTCCATCCATTCTCATGTCTAGGCACGTAGCATTAGTCCCAGGCCTCCGGCAGACCTTGTCCATGTGTGAGGAGCACTCCAGAACATCACATCGTCTCCTTGATCACATCATCTGATTTTTAAGCCTAATTTAGCAAAGGAAGGGCCTGGACAAAAATCCACACAAAGCAGAGTGCAGAAATAGCTGCTGTTGGATTGCGTGCTTTTGGACTTCATTGCACATCATCTGCAAATCTGATCTTGGTCATGCTGCTCAGAGAGAAAAGGATCTCACAGGTTGTCTGATATGATGGGAATGTTTTCACATGATGAAATGTTATCACATGACAGGTAGCCCATAAGCCCTCGTGAACTGAAGTTCATGTTCTTGATCATCATACCATGGTGTTTTTTTTACACAAAAATCATTACGCAGCCCACTGTGACTTTTAAATGAATGTTAATGCTGAACTTAAATTAGAACAGGCAATGAGAAAAGGGTTCTTTTCACCGACCAGAAAAGGGCAAATGTACTTTGAATTGTGCTCTTGAAGGATAGCAGTGAGAAAACACAAGCACTCTTGAGACCCTTCTGTTTGTCTTGGATTGCCCTGAGGTCTGATTGACAGGGCTGAGTAGCTTCAGTTGGTGAGTAGCTTGCTAGAGGAGGTTGGGGAACATACCTTTTAGGCCTTATTTCATGATTTTTATTATATACACGGCAGGAAAAATGCAGAGGTAAAATCAGAAGCAAATTTATGGCTTCCAAACAATGCGAAACAATAGTTCACATTCCAGCAACTGTCTGGCAGTTATTGTAAACATATAAAAACTAATCTCTCGATGTAGTAATAACTGAATATGTGGCAAGCTCGTCCGCCAGTTTTGTAGTAGAGTCCTCATTTCACATGTGACCCTGTGGCTCATCAAACGTTGTGAGGAACGCCAGGGTTTGATTCCAAGTGAAAACACACACTTATATACTCCTAAATATCTAAGCTGTTTTTGGAAAGGAATATCTGCCAAATGCGGCGTGTTTGTTTTGAAGTTACCAGTGATTCTACCTCTGCTGGTGAGCAGAGATGGCTCTCACGTTGAGTAACAAATGCCGTGAGGTTGTGGCTAAAGGTGGAATGGGATGTAAACCTGGATGTAAACCTGCAGGAGATCCATCTTTGGAAAAAAAATAGTTTGTCGCATGGATCTGGGGTTGTGAGCTCCTTCATTGTTTGAGAGGAGCAACTTATCTGGAACAATGTCCTTCAGCACACAAATACAAATAAGCATAAAAACCCTCTCCCTCCGTTAACTTCCTCACCACAGCCATGTTGGAGATCCAGGGTGATACATCCACCTGCTCAAACATGTCAGCCACTAGGATGTTCTGAGGCTCCACAGAGATTATTTTTCATAAGGGAGCGGTGGAGGGGCAGCAGCCTAAACCTTGGAATCCTGCAGGCCTGTGGTGTCCAATGGGTAAAATCCGACCGAAGAGGTCAAGGCCGAGGAGGTTTGCCCACTAGACGTGTCACTGGGAATCTGAGCCTGGGTACTAGTGTGTCAGTGTAGCTCAGCTGGAGCAAGCCCACAGTGTCAACCTCTGAATTAGCATAGTTTTACAGTGTAGTGCAGAGCAGTTCTAGTGACTTGTGAGAGATAATTAGCCAGGTCAGGGTTATGGTTTAGGGCCATGTATAATTTGCATGAACTAGCCAAACCCTGTGGGTTGATCACAAATCGTCACAGCCTCACCAGGTCTTTGATGTCTTTGAAGTGACATGGTTGCCTAGCACTTCAGCCGCAGTGAATGTTGTCATAGTAACTCCCAAGAGTTCCAAACACACACTGCCCTTCTTGTCCTAAACAGCCTCGACCTAAACAGTGTGGTAATGTCAGAACCAGTAGACCCAGGGCACTGGTGACTTGCCTGGCAGAACAGAAAGGGAGAGTGTGGTGGTAGATAACCCTATGTCGTCTTCATCACCCATGAGACTACATGGAGAGTTATGCTCTGAACATCTCACCCCCTTTATTCACGTCACCCATACTCAACTCAGTTCACTTGCACAACCACACCATGATGTAAGTGTACATGGTGTGTGAGTCACAACAGTACTTACACGCCCTTAAATTTCAAACAATTCAAATAAGAAAGCAAACTGTTGCTCAACAGCACATGTGCTTTTATTATGCAATTCTAAAGCTGACAGGGAGACAGTTGATATATTCATGTACTCACATAACACTTAAATGTGTCTGAATTTATTTGTAAATTTACGATTTATCTAATTTCCAGACCTTATCAAAACTTTGTAGAATTCTTTGTCCAAGTTCGACTACTGCAGTCTGCATGTTTGGAATACTAACACAATCTACAACATTTGAATCCTTTAAAAATCAGAATTAGCGCTGCATCACATGCACATATGTAGAGTTTTCAAAGCTATAATTCACCACAAGCTACTTCCTAATCTCAGAACAGCATGTAGTCCTGTTTCAGTGGTCCAAGACAAAGCTTGCTAAATCTGAATCCAAGTACTGACTTTTAGACAAATTATTGTCTAATATATTAAAATGTATAGGAAGAAGTTAGCCTTTAACGCAACCAGGTATATTATCTTATTGTCGTTATGAACACTTTTAAGGAATGAAGAAC
Organism: Sternarchorhynchus goeldii; assembly: GCA_028565775.1. NCBI lineage: Eukaryota > Metazoa > Chordata > Actinopteri > Gymnotiformes > Apteronotidae > Sternarchorhynchus > Sternarchorhynchus goeldii. Next base: position 12,895,254 of record JAOXYF010000019.1, on the reverse strand, counting down.
ATATTTTTTATTTAACCAGGTAAGGTGTTAAGAAAATGTTATTTACCGTGGCAGCCTGTCAAATATCAGAAGCCACTTGAGGAAAATTATATATAAAGAGGTAAAAAATAATCAGTAAAATAAACCACAATTGAAAAAAAAAAAGTGGTAGACATGATGGGCCTAAAATAATCAGGTGGGGTAAACACATCAGGCTAAAGTACAGGAGTGGACCAGAGTGGCACGACCACTCTATCCAAGACAACCCACAAACTGTCTGATAATACAACCACTCTATCCAAGACAACCCTCAAACTGTCTGATAGTACAACCACTCTATCGAAGACAACCCAGGAACGGTCTGATAATACAGCCACTCTATCCAAGACAAACCTCAAACTGTCTGATAATACGCTTACTTTCTTCATCAAGCTCATTAACCAGTTTCCTGTTTAGAAGGACCTCCAGGATCAGATCTGTGAGATCCAGGCCCTGAGGCCCTACTGTCCGTCAGCCTCCTCATTTCCACTGTCTGCATGTACAACAACATGTGTATTACAAGAGTGTATTATAATGTGTCATGTACACTGAGTTTATTTTATTCCAAGATCTAACCTCCACTTTTGTTGCTTTTTTTGGGCTATTTTTACTGTCCTTGGAGGTGGAAAAAAAGCCTTTGAATGTATAATTACCTAGCAGTGAACTCTTACCTAGCACATAGTCTCTTCAGAGGTTTCCCCAACTTTTGAGTTCCTAAGTTGAAATAGGAGGGGACTTCCATTCATTCACAGCTACTCAATACTGAACATGAAGAAGCTTTCTGCTAAACCTGCTGCGCATTACTCCAAATATATACTGATTGATAATATTATGTATTGATATAAAATACTATATTATGAATATATTTCATAGATCATTTGATCAAGTTCTTTGAAAGTGTCTGGGTGGTTGGGGGGGGATTCCACAGTAAAGCTAAAGGGTATTTGGAGTCTCTCAGGGGAAGTCCCTTCCAACCCTCCTTTAAGTTCAAAACCCATTTACTGCTTGGCAATATTATATACTGTATATATATATGCCTATTAGCAATAACTGCATACATTTTCAGGGATTATAAATATGACAGATGGGATGCACTGTACTGTTGAGCACTGTGTTATGCATCATATTTTCTTGCATATTTTACATTATTTTTGTAGAAGGTTGAACTTGTAGAATTTTTGTAAAATTTTGTAAAATTTTGACATCACTGAACAAGCCATCAGGAGGGGAATTTCCACCTGGCACCAATCAAGCTTTATCAGTAATGCAGGATAATGATAGGCTGTTCCAATTTCCATCTCGGACCAATCAAGTTTTATTAGTGATGCAGGATTATGATAGGCTGTTCCAATTTCCACCTGGGACCAGCAGAGCTTAGTTAGTGATGCAGGATCATGATAGGCTGTTCCAATTTCCACTTTGGATCAATCAAGTTTTGTTAGTGATGCAGGATCATGACAGGCTGCTCCACAGTATAAATATGACTGGAACCATCAAGAAGATGTCTGACAGAAGAAGTACTTTGATGGATGTCCAGGGAATGGAAGGACTCAAGCATTGTTTGAGCAAGGACTTGGAAATAAAGACAAGTGAAACCTTGGCAAAGGGTTAGGGTTCCTCAACACTCACAAGTGAAATTTAAAAGAATGTTATTGTTTCCTTCTGGTCGAATTTGCGGTGTATTCTCCAAGTTTAGTACATTGGGCAGTTAGTGCTGTTAGAACTGATTTATAGGCAGCAGTGTGAGAATGTAAATCAAGGCCAAGTGGTGTACAGACAGTGAAATGAAAGCCACAACTCCTACAGCATCAAGGAGGTGATTTTTCCAGGCATAAGGAACAGAGTTCTGCCTGAGGAGTTGTTTAGTGAAGGCATGTAATTGTTCTACATAGATAAATTTGTTCCACATGGCCAAGTTATCTTGTGCTTCTCTTTTTATATGTATGGTTGAGTGCTGTCATCTGACTGTAGGCAGCATGGTGGAGAAAGAGTGGAAGCACATCCCACATGTTGGATCCTGTAACTGCTACTCTACCCCTTACCCCACCTTCTACCCTCTACCCTATCTCCTGCCCTCTACCTCAGTACAAACTCATCATAGAGACCAGCATAAACTGATTACTTTTTTCTTGTTTATTAAAAATGGTAATACTATTGGCAGTCTGGAAGGAGGAATTACTGGGTCCATAAGCCAAGATGACAGGGGCTCCTGACTGACGGGGTAACTGCTCTCACAGAAAGGAATGTCCTAAGGGGTAATGGCTTTTATTGGAAGTATTGGTTGAAGTGCAGTTCACTGTGTGCTGGTTACTGGGTGTTGTGTCCTGGAGGTGATGTGGGGGACTTACATCCAAGGCCAACTGCATGTAACACTGACTATGCAGGCCTCTATCTAATTGGTTATGGCTCTGTTTAATATTGTTTTGCATAAACCAATGGGAATGAAATAAAACTTTATGTGTTTGTTCTTGCTTGGCCTCCCTGTTGCCTCTAGTTCAGAGGGTTCATGAGCCCTGAAACATGGATATGAAAATAAAATTAATCACTTTGCCAGTGACATAACTATTTAAGAATGATTTTCTTTAGTAGGACTCTTATTTTGTTATATTCAAGCACGATACCAATACTTTGTTTACATGGACTTCATCACTTCAAGGCATTTGTATACACTTCTCTGGCATGGATGTCAGTACTGGGTTGAGGTGGAGGAAGAGATGGTCCAGTCACACCTCCCACCTACATCCCCAAACCCCAACCTCAGACCTCAGTTCTGCCTGTCTGCAGACGAGCTTTTTGTGGAGATCCAGGCGAGCATGGTGGAGTGGTGTTTTAATCTGAGTGATGGGTTGTAGAGGTGTTTGGAAAAGAGCCTGTCTAAATCACACAGTTTTGTTGAGATCCAGTCCAGTGCAAACAGTGAGCCAGGGGAGATCATGCAGAGGTGGGTGATGCAAGGTGATCAGCTTGGGGTTGTTTGGCTGGAGGGGTTGACAGAGAGCAATCTTGTAGCCTCAGTGGGGATAAAAGGAATTTTTGCCATCTAGATAATGAAGCTCTCTGTCTACAAAAACATAAATCCCAGAAGGGCACACAAACCATGACTTAATGTGTTTTGTGAACTTGGAATAGGCTCTTAATCCTGATTTTGTGGGATGTGATTCAAAATAACCCATTACAGAGCTACAGTAAACATTCTGGACCCTTCTGAGGGAGTTACTGGAACACTTAGTTTTTCATGTTGTGTTACTTTTGTAGCATTTTACAAATCTGAAAGATGCTGTGATTTAGTGCTTATATTTTTGTGTGTGTTTTTTTGTTGTAATAGCTGGATTTTTGCCATGGGGTTTAACACTGAAAATGTAGATGAATCAGGGTACTCACTCTCTCTCTCTCTCTCTCGTCACAAACATACTTGATAAGAGTTTTTTGCAGCTGCTCAGTAACTAACCCACTCCCTCTCCTTTCCTCTCCCTCTCCGGGATCAAACTGAGCCACGTTCCCATGGAGACCCTTAGAGTTGCCATGGGCCAACCCCTAAATCTCTAGAGCGGGCGTCAGGTTTTGTCTGTGGACGACACGTCCTTTTCACGAGAGCGCAGTTCTAAAGCCTGACTTATGCGCCTTGCCAGGATTCCAGGCCTTTTCCCACAAGGTCGGTTAAGAAACAATAATGCAAATGAAGCCACAATAAACGGCAGACCTCGCAGTGTTAATACCTTCACTTTTCTTGCTTTGGTGAGAGTTTTTACTCGTGCAAACCTGTGGATGGATTCGATCAAGCTCACAGAATTTCTCACACCAGGCGGATTATAAATTAGGATTACAGCATGTGCAATAGCTCCTGATTCTGTGGTTCACCCCAACCAGTGACATATGGGTTTAATGAGCAGAACTTTACATTCTTTTCAGTGGGTGTGTCTTTAGCAGATCTGCCAATCAGAGTGTGCTCTGAGGCTTGACCCTCCACCCCCTTCTTGCTTTCAGCCTGTCAGGGCTGTGTTTGGGTCTGAAGTATTCCCTCTGTTTTTTTCCCCCTATTACTGCTCCTCAGCCCTGCCAAGCACCATCCAGACCCACTGGAGTGTGACAAGAGCAACTATGCAGCCTCCAGAGCAGCTCTGAGCCCCAGCCTGACAGCACCCACAGCCCCACACGGCTCCTTCTCTCTCAGTCCGCAGACGACCCTAGGCTGGACGTGTGCTTCTCACAGCCACAAGAGCAAACGCGTCCCGCTGAGGGCAAAGGCTGCCGGTTCGCCTGACAGACGGAAGTACAAGGGACAGAGGCAGGAACCTCCAAATGCCATATACTGAAGGCAAGCAGTGGACACAGCGAGAGGCCAGAACGGTGGCGAGAGGAAGAAACTGATTGCCAGACTTGCTGTACTTTTTGGTGCTAATAAGAGTGAGGACATTGCTCAGACTTGAAAGAGTTTATGGGAAAGTTGCTTGCCGGAACAGGCGTTTTAGTAGAACAGCGTCCTGATTTATAACAAGACGAAAAACCACTTCGGTTGAATTCTACATAAGAGAGAGAGCACACAAGGGAGCGGAAGCACGTAAACGATGGCAAACTCGGGGTTCCAGCTTCTGGGCTACTTCCTGGCTCTGGGCGGGTGGATCGGTATCATCTCCACCACGGTGCTCCCCCAGTGGAAGCAGTCATCATACGCAGGGGACGCTATCATCATGGCCGTGGGCCTGTACGAAGGCCTGTGGATGTCCTGCGCATCTCAGAGCACGGGGCAGGTGCAGTGTAAGATCTTCGACTCACTGCTCTCCCTCGACAGTAAGTACCCACCTCGCCCATGGCAACAGCGCTCGATTGGCTGGGTAGCATTGTTGGGTTCAGCTTCATCCGCTCTTCGTTTCAGTAGAAGTTTCCCATGCGAGGGAACTTTCAAATCAAGCTTGTGAAACGGGAAGGAGGAGAGAGATTTTAAAAACGAAAACACATATTTACATTAAGGCATCTTCCTATCCATAGAGACCAATTAACTTTGACAGATGCTAACAAATGAAAACAGAAAAGAAGAAAATCTAATCACCCTTAGTAGTATTGCAAGCATATGGATTTAATCATCTTGTAAAACCCATCACATTAAAAATATGCATTGGCTGACATACGTTAATTAGACCCTTATGTAACACACAGATAAACTCAGCAAGGCAATCATTGACTGTTGAAATAGTGTGGGATACCATTACACAGCTATAAATCAGTATTTACAGCTACTGTCACTGCCAGTTTTGTGGTGCCTTGTAGATTTGAATTTAACGAAGTCTTTTCTTGCCCAGCTCTAGCACTAAAGCAAAGCAGACATTTATAAAATGATATTCATTATGACTCATTTCTCAGTGGAATATTTGGAATGATATATTCAAATATATAACAAATACCAGCGTACCCACATCAGTCATTGTTTACATTTTGCCACTGTTTCAATGCTATATTGGGCAAATGAAAGAGCTACTTCTAATGGGTTTCTTCAGATATCTTTAAAAGACAAACTGTGACGTGTTTGGTTGGACCATAGGAGATGCAACCGCTGTTTGCTTTTTGCACATCACTGTAATAAAAACAGCTTATTGTCCTGATGTCATGAATAGTAGTTGTTTTGAGAATAAAAGGCCAGTGTTGAGTCAAACACCAAAGATATGTCTAGAATGCTAAATGCACTTCTCCACACAATACGCTAGCATTGTTTCTTCCTGTCCTAATAGGCCTATGGTAAAATATACACTAGAGACATACATTATCACATTATTTCAAAAGTGCATAATTCTAACATACCCTGACGCCTAGCACATCATTGAGATTACATCACTGCATAAAGTTTTTGTAAACTGATGTCAGAATTATTAAAACAGAACTTCTAAAATTTCCAGAAATACAGGGAATATCTTCTCCTTTATGGGATGAGTGCTGCAGGAAAGGTTTTACAGATCTGCTAAAAAACTAACACCATTGTTGGTCTTTAATATCTTAAGCACTTCTACAACCTTTGCCAATGTGTAGACTTACAACATCACCCCCATTTGGTGATAAAATGATCCACATTATGATAAGTTAGAAAAGTTTTGCAGAGCATTTGCAGTACTTTTGAAAGTTTTGCAGAGTATTTGAAGTTGAGCGCACAATAACAGAAGCTGAGAGACATCTCTACAGCCCAAGTACTGTACAACTTGGAATCTCCTACCCTGCACCCACAAAAGCTGAAGGGACTGTCTGATTCCACGGTCCCCTCCCCTGCTAGTGGCATTGTTTTGTCCAGTCTTAGGTCATCTGGGTGGATAGTGCCTGCAATGTTCTGGCTTATGTGTGTATGGGCATTCTCCTACAGTCCCGCATTGTCTGGCACTCTCTTGTTCTTTCTTGAATAATTGTTATTATGTGTGCTGCCTGCTGATCTGTGGGGACAGTGGAGACAATTCCTCCCTGCTGTAATTCTTTAGGAAACAGGAAAAGCTGGATGGAGGAGCTCTGCTTGGATGCAGGGACTTGAAAGGTAAAGATAGGCTAAAAGTAAAAGTTATTAGATTTGAATTTATGCACAGGTACATGCTAAATACCTAGTAAGGCATGTATTAGCAGTTTTAAATGGGTAAACATGCTCTTTTGGTGTGCGCAATGTAGGAAGAGTGTCAAGATTGAAAAGTCTATGGACTTCTGATAAACATGTGACGTCAAAGATTTTTGTTTTCAGCGAGGAATGTGTAGAGAGGTGCTTTAGATATGACGTTCGAAACAGCCCACAAGGCACCACACAATAGACAAAGCCCTAAAACACACACGCATCCTCTTGAAGTATGCACTCTGTCAAAGTGCACGCTCGTTGGCCTTTCTTTGTCTGTGCCAGGCACTGCCAACCTTGGCGCTGGGCAGCAGATTGTGGGAGGCGGCCTCTTCCCCTCCTCGAGGCTCTGACTCCAACTAGTCCTATTCAAAAGGGACCCCGGGATCAAAATGGCACCCTTCTGGGTCATGATACACTCCTCCCATTTAACCAGAAGAAGAAGGAACGATGAGGAATAAAAGCAGACAAAAATAAGAATCATGTTCTATTTTACACCAGTAAAAAAGTCATACTTCAAAGATGACCCTTCCACAGATGAATCAAACATCAAAAGTCCTGTGACGTTTCCCTGGTCAGTCCTTGTCTTTGAATTGCTGAGAAACTTGTTCAGCTGGCAGGTTTTTGTATGTAGAGTTGATTGTGTCTTCTTTTCTGGGCTACTGTAGAATTCGTTAATGGTTGACCAGAAAGGTCCCTGGCAGGACTGCTTAGTAAGGTGCATCAGTTGTGGCAAAGTTTGATGAACTTCCTTAGCAAAAGAAATGCTCAAAGAACTGTTGAGGCTGATACGTCATAATCGTTCCTGATGGTCCTCATTATGAAGCTGTTGTTGTGAGGTAGACTAGCATGTTAGATACATCTACCTCGTACAAAAACATAGCAAGGCTGTGCAAACAATCCTTCTTTGTGGAACGAGTCACACTAATTCCCACTGTGAAACATGTAAAACTCTCCCTCCTACAGCCGTATGTATGCGCTGAAAACTGTGTGGGTTATCAAGGGAATTTCACAGTAGAAGCCACTCTGATGTACTTCTGAGTCTCAGTGGGACACGTGGGTATGGAGTATAATGTCCAAGATGTGCAGGGAGTGAAGGTTCAACTGTGTTAATCCTGTTTTAAAGGGGGTCTCGCATTAGAGCATCTTATAATCAGTTTAAAACCAATTGCTTTTTGCTTGCAAACCACAGAGTTGATTGCATGGATACCAGATTGCCGAATTGTCTGAATTCAGAATGTCATAAGCTTTCCATTCATGTTACTGCATGATATTCCATACCTAAATAATACAGATTCATTTATAATGTTATAATGGATTCAAATCCATGAAATCCTCCCTTGGGCACCACAATCACCAAGTTTTTAAATCTTTTCCTAACCTCCTCAGTCCACATCCAGACGTGTCGAGCTCTGATGGTCATCTCTGTGCTGATGGGCTTCATTGGCATCATTGTGAGTGTGGTGGGGATGAAGTGCACCAAAGTGGGTGACAACAACCCATCTACCAAGAACAAGATTGCTGTGGCAGGAGGCGGACTGTTCCTGCTCGCAGGTATGGTCAGCCCCTTCCGCCACACACACACACACACACACACACACACACACACACACCAGCCCTGTCAGCCATGGCTTGCACCGAAAGCCGAGAGAAATCACGGGCAGAAAGTACAAGTCATTTTTCAGGCTGCATCTTGTGTTGTTGTTTTGCTCACGGCAAGCCCTGGAGACTCCTTCTAATTAGGCCCAGAAACGGGCAGAACATATTTGTAATTGCTTGTTCCTTTGTGAGTGCCATGGACATCCTGAAAACGTAACTAACTTTTATTTGGGAACCAGGAGAAACACCACTCTCCTTCACTCAGAGTCGTTTTTTGGTAAACTCTCTTAATTACATTCATTACTCCTTCATTAACTTGCACTCATGGTTTCTCTGGGTCTTGGACTTCAATGCTATTTGTGTCCATGCTGACAGACAGCTGTAAACAGGAAATGGATATTTGCAGTGCTATCTGGATTATTCAAATAGTTTGGATGTAAACAGAGGAACTTCTCTGCTTTCACCTTAAATGATCTCTGATTTGGATCTTGCTGCTAGGGGTTTGCACACTGGTGTCTGTATCCTGGTACGCCACGCAAGTCTCCTATCACTTTTTTGACCCAAACACACCAGTCAATGCCAGGTAAGAAATCAGCACAGATCTTACATAATTGCAAACCAATATTGCTATAATTCTGCGTGTTGTATGTTGCTGTTGTTGTGAGTGATGTATCAGAGTTAATTCAGAGTAAATTCAGGGTACATTCCTTTGAGTGTGTGTCACAAAGGCTCGGTGTTACAGTAAGTGTTTTGTAGTGCAAGTGATATGCTCAGGTTCAAATATTTTGCTACTCACAGTCAAAGAAACAATACTTCATAAATTACGCTGATTAATAGCTCAGAAATCCTGTGAACATTAAAGGTCAGAAAGTTCCTGTTTTGTTTTGTTTTTTTGCTGTGGTAATGATAGTCTAATGAGTGTTGCCCACATCCGTCCCTGAATACCCTGAACATCGTTTCAAATAACCAAACTGAGTAAACTGTGTAAACTGAGCTCGTCTATCTGTTTCCAGGTATGAGTTTGGCTCCGCCCTGTTTGTGGGGTGGGCGGCGGCCTGTTTGACGATGCTGGGCGGGTCCTTCCTCTGCTGCTCCTGTGTTAACGAAGAAAGAAGAGGGCAGCAATATTACCGACAGTCGCAACCTTCTACAGCCAGGGAGTACGTGTAAAAACACAACTACATCAGCTACATCAACTACAACTACATCAAACCAAGAAAAATGTCACTGTAAAGACAGAGCTCCTCCCACTTTACCATGATTATATCTGTTTTTGGAATAGAATAATCCTGGTACGCTTCTCTTCACAAAAAACTCAGAATTACTGGACACATTCTGAGACCACAGCGCTCAGACATGCCCTGTTCAAATAACATTATTTTATTTAAATACATTTTTATATTCATTTCAATAGGCTTAAGTTGGAGACTGATATTGGAAATACGATTTTGGTCTCCTCTAGCCTTCATTGAGAGTCTCTTTTTAAACAAGAAATTGTTTTCACCATTTATGTCTTGAAATTCCAAAAAAATTATTTATTGCTGAAAACATTTGGAAGTATAAAAAATTTTTTCTTCAAATCATTCTTCAAATCATTATCAATATGTGCCCCAGTGGCTGCTGTAAGCATCACGGCCAAGGTGGTGGCTCCATCACCCTGTGAGTGGAGGTAAACAGTGGTGTAATCTGGACTCAAGACCTTTGTACTGCTAGAGATCAGAGCAGTGGGGGAGGAAAGATGGTACAGATGGGCAAGCGTGTATGTGTCTGTCTGACCTGGGTTACGCGGTTGGAGCTCTGTTAGCCTCCACATTCCTCCACAGTCGTGGCCATACTCACACTCCATTCAGGAGACGAGAAGTTATGAGCCTTTCACCGTCCACTGTGCAATTTCTCTCTAAACTTCAGAGGACGTTATTTATGGATGTTGACCAGTGGGGCTCCACTGCTTCTGTGTGGGAACAGAGGCTGGGCATGTGAAAAGAACAATCCGTAAAGCATGTACTCTGAATAGCCGAATAGAGAGGCCTATTTTTCTAGAGAAAACTGCACCCAAAGTCTAGAACAATTCTGCTGTTTCTTTCTTCTTAAGCACATGTTTAAATGGATGGAGAGTCTTACAAAAATACCGGCGGTATCATTATGAAGAGCAATAGCTAAAATGCAAGCAGAAACATAGCGAATAAACAAACGTTTTGAAATAGTGGAAAGTGAAATGTTGAACTTTTGTCTCCAATGTGCAGATTTGTTGGTGTGACCTCATGTTCTGAGGCTTTAATGAGCCATTTGTATTCCAGTTTAGCAAAAGCGTAACACATCTGACTTTAATACATCTCACTACTAACCAAACGGCTCCTTATGCATGGACAAATCTTATAGCTTGGAAGAAACCCACTGAGACTTGCCATATATGGTGTAAAAGATCCACAATGTACTGTTCCACACTCACCTCTGACATGTGAGTCACTGGACTCTGAATCAGTAGAGATTTACATCCAGATAATTAGCCCTGTTTTAACCACTTGCTATACAGATGCAATGATAGTTTATAAAAATCTTTTTTTTGGTGTATCTGAATGAAATAATGAAGTAATCAAATGTACTTATCTAGTCACAAACAGCACTTACTGTTAACTTGTTCCAAAATTGGGACAGCTCTCCATTCTGTATACATCTCAGTAAGACATCACTTGCTCACATTCTTTCTCTCATGTAACCAAATCATCCACAATATGGAGTTTAAATTCATGTAACAAACAAATCATCCTGGCACTATTTAATTGGTCTTAAAAGAGTACTAAAACATTGTCTGTTACAATATACCATACAAATAGATGAAACAGCCTCAGGGAATGTGTGGCTCGTGCCAGCCATCCACTTGCTTTGCAAACTTCTTCACTGACCTTCCTGTGACCGGCACAAATCTCAGAGTGCCTTAACTCATTAATCTCAGCCGCGGAGCCAGCCAAATCAGACGGTCTTGTGATTGGTCTCTCTCCTTGTCTTCCTCTAACGCTGTTCTTCTTCGGCTGTCTTGTTCTTTTCTTCCTCTTCTTCTTCTTCTCTTCTCTAATTCAGGGCTGAGTTGTTGAGTGAGACTAGTTTCCCTGACTGACCAACCCTCCCTGCCTTTTACTCCAGGACTGTTCCATCTCCGCTCTCTATTTCCACCCCACTCCCCCGTACTTCCACCTAGATTCCAAACTTGGACCCCTGTCTCTCTGCCATAGCCTGTGCCACACCCCTGTCCCTAAAGCCTGTGTGCCGTTTATCAGCTCCTGATAAATAAAATGTGGGTCGAACCACTTTTACCCCCTATGTGTTTGTGTGCTTGTCTTCCTCCCTATGCCATTTTTCTTAGAGCATCTATGTAAATATGTACTCTTACATATGTAAACAACAGCATGGACCGATTCATGATGATGTCATTGATGTAAACATGAAAAAAAATTCTATCACCTATTCAGACATATTTGTTATGTAATTTAAGCAATAAGCAAGATTTTCTGAATGGTGGACACCCCAACTATTAGACACCACTTTGATCAGGTCCTGCTTGTAACTGTAAGCATACTTAAACAATGTTCTTTTCTTTTAAATTGCAGAGCAAATGTTAAAAGTTCTCCACCAGACAAAGGGGAGCAGTACTTGTAGTTTGGGAGAGGGCGGCGCCGTTGGTCTCACACTGAGTTTAGATTTTGACAAGACAAGACGCTGTCGTGGTAATAAACACACAAACATATAATGAACATATAAACAGTAAATGGAACGAACTACAAAAAGATTTAAAAGAAGTAAAAACTTGATTAAAACGGTGAAGTGAAAAAAGAATCATGAAGAAAACATGGACCCCTTAAAGTATTTGTGTATTAAACAGTGTTTGCCTAATTTGTTGTGCTTATAAATGCAAATATATGACAACATACACATTATTGTACTGTATAGGCGCTTAGTACTGATTTATATGAAACACACTGACCAGAATTCAACACTAAGTGAGCCAAAAGCGTGGTGTTCAGATTGTGAAGTCTGATTTAGTTAGCTAAAGTCCACAGTGTGTATGTATATTCCCTTTGTGTGGTTTTTTTTCTGAGGGGGGATGGGGGGTGTTTATCATTAGACCTCATCTGCCCTCAAATATATCTCACGTTTCTGAGACTTGATTCAGGGTTTGTAGTGTTGCATTTTGTCGGTTATGCAAGTTTGCATTTGCGTGTATGTGCGTGTGTGTTTGTGTGTGTGTGTGTGTGTGTGTGTGTGTGTGTGTGTGTGTGTGCCATAATACCAATGATGTATAACCAAGCTTTGACTCACAATGCTTTCTGTTTTTGTCAAAAAACAAAAAATACACAAATTACATTTACATACATTACATTTACATACATTACATTTACATACATTGCATTTACATACATTACATTCCTATCTATTTGGGACAGTGGCCTGGTCCTCTTTGTAATGAACTGTAATGAGTTTTTGCATTATACATTAAATGTAAAGGAACAATGTGGGGGTTGTGACATTTGTTTTTCATTTTTGAGGTTATTTTTATGTCGTTTTTTTATTGAACATGTAGTGCATAAAATGATTTGTCTTGATGAATGATAATTCCTGACTATGTCTGGAATCATGTTCAGCTTGCACTGAAAGGCACTGCTGTCTGTGTTTAAAAGAGGTCATTAGTGTTCAAGTGTAATCACAAACCATTCAGTTCTGTTGTTTTTCCTTTGTTCTTGTTGTTTTCCATCAAACTTGTTTCCTAATATTCATGTATGTATGTATCATCTCAAATAAAGTATCGACTTTCCTTTGGGTTTCTCTTCTGGAAATACACCAAAACATACAAAGGACAACTGTAGTGTTGTTCTATACTTTATCTGTGAAGAGTAACAGAGTGTTTATTACATTATTATTAAAAGAGTATTTATTACACTCCCCATTACACTAAAACTCAGGTCATAAATAAACATATATTACAAACTCATCAAATTTCACTGAAAGGACAAAATTACAACATTAAAGTTAACATTTGCTGGTGCAAATGTTCAAATGCACTCTAGTGGAAGTTGTGAAGCGAGGCCCCCAGTACTAGTGTCTTCACTGATGCCGGCCCTCTGGTCCTGTGTACCTCTTTCATGTATAGCCAGGGTGGTCTACGGTGGAGGGGTTACTGAGTGTACACTGTCCCTGCTTGCTAGCCTCTGCGCTTGCAGAAGTCATAAAACTTCTAAGAACCTGTTTTTTTTTTGTTGTTGTTTTTGTAGCAAAATTGGCTTTGAATCATAGCGTAATGCAGTAATCCATCGTACATTGACTGGGTGCAGCTGTGTCCACTGTAGCTGGATAAGAGTGAACAAATAAATGCAGCACATCTAACGTTATAGGTGCATAAACATTATTAGGAAATGTAAAAAAAAATTTTTTTAAATAATTTTAAATAAGTTACGTTTTACTGAAACAGTGACTGAAGCAGCCGTCAAGACTGGCTTCAGACATGACCAATCAATGGAAAAGAACTGCAAATAATTGTTTTTTGGAATCTGGAAACTTCTAGTGAGAAACCTGGCCCACTCGGTTACACACTTGATAACGTCGTTATAACAACCGGTCTTTGATCCACCTCCTTCGTGACACAGCTATTTTTCCTTTTCTGTGACCCGTGCTTGCGCCTGAACAAGCCCTCCCCCAAACAGGATTGGAATTAAGACATTAAATCAGAGGAGCACTTTACAACTTTACAACGCACACAGGTGTGCGATACTTTACAGCCACCTGTCACTTATTCCCTTTCTGGCCACCAGGGGTCTCCCTCGCCGGAGTATTGACTTAATGACAACGACCTGTCCTGAATCACAGCATCGGTTTCCCTATTTATGTGCCTCCCAGGTTCAAGGAATGATATATAAAATATTGCCAACTAACTTAGTGCACATACTGAGCCACATTGTTTTCCTGTTTAACCTCTAGTATTGTGAACCTTGCCTATGTTTTTTGACCTTGATTCAAGTCTAACTCCTTTGTACTTCTGTTGGGTTCACTCTGTGCCTGTGTTTATTTAATTTTTTATTTGTTTATTTATTTTTGCCAAGCCTATTTTTTGTCCGCTATTAAAAAATCCATACTGCACATGGATCCGTCTCTTCCCTCTGAACCCCAGATGTCACACCCACCCTGGTGCGTAGAACTTTACAGCCAACACATGTGTATATAGTTGTTTACAGTCCACACAGTTGTATAGTCCTTTACAGTCCATATGGGTGTGTAGTACTTAAACTTGATACTATGCCACTTGCTTAGGAATCTTTTAAGCAGATGCTGATGCTGAATTCTTTGCCAGTAAATGTCAAGACACCCTTTAAAGTCTAAACTTCCAGAGAAGATAAGAAGGCGCAAAAATCTTTGACAGGTTTTATCACAAATTAGGTCAGATGTGTTGCTCATTTTAGGGAACAAAGTGTAACCGTTTGGAGATAACACACCGTCTCAAGAGTTGAGCACTTTGATAGTAGTTTGAATTTGTCAAGAGGGCCAAATGATGACATTTCACACAAGAGAAGTGCAAAAACAAGTTTTATGAAGGACCAAGTCTTAAAACCATAGCTTGATTTGAATGTGAAGCAGTGGTCAGCACATGAGAACCACTAATAGCTCTGGGCAAATAAAGAAAACATGAAATAATGGTGTTTGTTTGCTTGAGGGAAACAGTGTGAAGCATGTTTGAAACAGCATGGTAGCGGTAGATAAAAACATGCTTCGAATAATTACAGTACGCATCAGATAATAACCACAACAACCTCACCAACACACAGGGGGAGCAGCCCTGTTAGGAGAAAGTTTTGTTTGTTTTAATGTCATTTTTAATTTTGGTTGTATCTTCTTTCTTTATAGAAAGAGTCTACGTGGAATCTAGTTCCTGTTTAGGCTGCTAGGTCATCAGTGTTGTTTAGTGAATCTTTAAATATATAATATGTGTACAGAGTCCCAATAGGTAAACCTACAATAATGAGATTTAGCCACCATGTTGTCAACAAAATAACATTCAAATGGTGCGCCCTGGTGGTCAAAGGGGATTATTAACTCTGACACTGACTGGGGAAGGGAGTCTTTAAAGACTGACTACTGAATCTGATGCATTTTAAAGTGATTAGAAATCAGATGGACTAAGAAAAACAAACTGTGAAATGAAGGCACTGCTGTAGATAGTCTGCCCAATCACACGGCTTCTTTATACTTCCTCTGCTTTTTTTTTTTTAACAACGTAAGCCTATGACTGTTACAGTGATGTCATAACTCCAGTTCGTGCCTTCGGATTTCCCTGCACTGATTACAATAACTCCCATTTATTGATGTTCCAAAATCTTTGAGATAATCCAGTTTATTCAAACCTCAGTTATAGTGATGACCTACTCTTACTGAGAATACGCCTATTCTTACTGAGCTGCTCTGGTTACTGGTTGCATTATGTATCCAGTATATAAAATGCCTCAGACTCTTCAATGTTTCTCATGAGCTGGCCTCAACTCAACTCACAGAGCATGCTCGTTCTCTCAGATCCTCCAGCAGCTGCAGACTTAGGTTCTCTCACACTAAAGTCTCTTCAGTGGGTGGCATATCCTTCAGTGCTGGAGTGCCTAAACTGTGAAACTCTGTAACCCCCTCTCGAGGAAAATATGGAACTCTCTACCCCTCTCTCCTTAGGAAACTATGGAACTCGCTACCTCTCTCTATAGGAAACTATGGAACTCTCCAACCTTCTCTCTAGGAAACTGTGGAATTCTCTACTCCTCACTCCACCAAATCACACTTATCTTTCACCCTTTAAGTCTCTTCTTAAGGTTCACCTTTTTCAACAGGATTTTGACTTTGAATGCTTTTGCATTATAGACCAACCCAGGGTTTGTGAAAAGCACTGTATAAATAAACATTAATAGTATCACAGCACTACAGGGATTGAAGAACTAATAATGTTACGCTGAAGAGCATGAATACACCAGTCAACACCAGTCAAATGTTTGGTCACATCTGCCTAAATGATGGTTTTTCATGCTTCAGGGACATTTTAATCTAAAGTCTTATGGCTTAAATGTTTCATATTATTTTTATACACAGATGTAAATATCGATGTATAAATGTATGAATATTAATTTGATTTAATGTTTAAAACATTGTTGCAGGTAGTAAATGTTGAACCTCAATTATTGAACCTTAATCATTTTAAGGGGCACATAATAAATGTGCACACCTAATGCTCACCAGCAGTCAGGAAAGGCAGTCTTTCAGGCAGCCCTGTGTGATTCTTCCTGGCTGTAGTAACCCACAGTATGGCTGGAACAGCTCGACTTAGCAAAGACAAAAAAAATCCACCATCAGACTACGAAACGGAAGTCAGTCAGATGGTAAAAACTTTGAAAGTTCCTTGAAGTGCAGTGGAAAATAAATAAAGTGCAGTGATGGAAGACGTTCTAATGAAGATCACCACAGAAAAGGCAGAGGGAGAGTCACCTTACCTGTACAGGATATAATTATCACCACAGGACAGGCCAAGAATCACTTCTACAGGACAGGTTTATTCGAGCCACCAGTCTCAGAAATCATAAGTTACCAGCCTCTCAGATTAGAGTCCAGTTGAATGCTTCAGTGAGTTCAAACAGCAGACAAATCTCAACATGGACTGCTGAGAGGAGACTGTGGGAATCAGGTCTCCGTGCTGGAGTTGTGGAGAGGAAACACTACTGGGGAGATATAATTAGGAAAACAGGCTTAGGTGAGCCAAGGAACACAGGCATGGACGTCAGACAAATATGTCCTTGCTCTGATGAGTCCAAATTTGAGATTTTTGGCTCTAACCACCTTGTTTTTGTTAGACACAAAGAAGATGAACGAATAATGTCTGAAGGTGTGGATCCAACTATGAAGCATGGGTAGGAGGTGTGGTTCCAACCGTGAAGCATGGGCTGGAGGTGTGATGGTGTAGTGCTTTGGTGGTGACATGTTGGTGATGTATACAGAAGATACACTTAATCAGCATGGCTACCAAAATCTTCTGCATCACACCATCCCATCATGATTTGCACTTTGTTGGACCAATATTTATTTTTCAACAGGACAATGACCCAGAACACACCTCCAGGCTGTGGAGGAGCTCCTTGACAAAAAAAAAAAGTGATGGAGTGCTGTGTCACATGACCTGGTCTCCATAGTCACCTGACCTAAACCCATTAGAGATGATTTGGGATGAATTGGACTGAAAATCGAATGGAAGCAGCAGACAAGGGCTCACGGAAACTCCTTCACGAGTGCTGGAGAAGCAGCCCTGCTGGATAAGCAGCCCTGCTGAATACCCCGTGAAGTGGCTGAGACAACGCCAAGAGTGCACCAAGCTGTTATCAAGGCAAATGGTGAGTACTCTGAAAGATCTAAAACATAAGAGAGTTTGGGATTTTATTACCTTTCTTGGTCACTGTATAGTCCTGTTTGTATTCAGTTGTAGTGCCAATGACGTTACCATTATTTTTAAAATGTGTAGGAGAAGGCACACACAGGATATATTTTCTATTATGGGGTGTGCCTATCTTTTTGACTGGTAATACACTTAACTCTACACATCTATAAATTCAGTAGGTCAGTGACCAATCATTTTTCACATGTCAAGTGGAAAAATGTTCACTTGCTCACAGTTAGATAAGCACAAAACAGTGTAGAAAGGTTATATTTGTGAGAGCTGCTGTAGGAATAGGTATACAGTATTGCACAGTTAACTGTTTGGTCTCCTAATAGCCAATGAGTCCAAGGGAACCTATTACAACTCAACTCGATACTCCGCACACGGATTTCAGAGTGTCAAGTCACTAAGCATGGTTCAAAAGATTTCAGATGATGGAGAATTAAGACCCCCAAGCGGGTTGTTAACACTGGCGCGCTGTGACAGGATTCACTTTCTCCCCCATCGTGTACGGCCTGACTTGTTCAACAGATAAAGAAAGATTTGCTCAAAAAGAATGGCAGCGTAAGAAGAGCATCATTTATTACGAGGCGTTTGTCTGATGTTCCTGGGGTCGTTGTTTCTTGAAAAATTAGTGCTGAAATGATGGAGAACAGTGGGGAGGGTGTCATAATGGCTAGCGTGTGTTCTGAAGACATTACCCATACATGACTGTCTCCGCTGTCTTTGTTCATCTGGCTCATTCTGTCCCCCAGTCCATCTGTAAGAACATCCCTCCTGTTAAGCAGATGACTGGTGCAACGCTTGGCTTTGTTAGTGCCCTAAACCGGTCCGTGGCTGTAAGAAGAGGGATGTTCTTACAGATGGACTGGGGGACAGAATGAGCCAGCTGTAAGAACATCCCTCCTGTTAAGCAGATGACTGGTGCAACGCTTGGCTCCGTTAGTGCCCTAAACCAGTCCGCGGCCTTAAGAGGAGTATTGTGGTTTCAGTAAAATTGTTCTTGAGGATTTTAGGTTCTCTGCGAAAATTTTAGACCTTGGAAAGAAATGATGCGTACAGAGAGCAAACCTCTTATGAAGACGTGAGGCTGCTACATACCATGAATCATGAAAACAATTTGCTTCATTTAAACTTGAAAAGTAAAATAAAACAATACCTGCATAATACAAATCCACACCTTTGTAAGGAAGGAAATGTACTTTGGTTTATAATTTTAATCCACATTTGTAATTATTCGTCCGTTTATACCTGGGCAGCAGGGCCTCTTCATAACACTTTTTTTTCTTGAAACCACCAGGGGGCAGAATTTCCCTTTGCATACCCCACCGGCAAATAAGCAGCCAGACGCTCAAGTCAATAAGCCATATAAAACGGATCGCCTCTCCGGCTGCGAAATGACAATGGCAATATTATGAACCAGCCGAGAGTTGTCTCGCGCAGCCTGAGTAGGTTAACCTGCGCGAGGGTCGAGTTCCTCACCGCGGGGCTCGTAATCCTTACCGCGTGAGCAAGACACGGACAGCGGCTGCTGAGTTTGATAAATGAGAGAGATTTAGGCATAATTAAACGTTTCAATTTTTTTCCCTTCGGCCTAAAAAAAGAAGATGATAAAATGTGTTCTTATTACGCTCCGCGAACATTTCTGCAGTCGTGATCTCTGTTGTTACAGAAAGAAACGAAAGAAAACATAAATAATCTGTCATTTACATTTTACAAGAACAAAGTAATACCACTTTACCGTCTCACTCGTAGAGCCGCGAGCTATTTGTATGTGTCACACGTACACTGCTTACCTCTATAAATTTTGCTCGAGGTACAGATCGGTATAACAGCTATAAATTTGAAATAAATTATCAAATGGATTAAAATCAAATCACCTTGCCTTTAGGCAAATGTAAAAAGTATGAAACATATGTCCTGATATTTGTCTGTACACTATATACTAAAAAAGTTCCAATTATTGTACTAATTTGTGCAAGAACTTTTCCCAGACTTCTCTTACTGTAGATAGCAGCATCCGTGAACCCCAGATGACCCCGTGCGTGTCTGTTCGTTGACGTTCTCATGTTTGGGTTTATGCACGAAGCGCTGCGCGCTCGAGAGCCCGAAGCCCCACAGTGGCGACAGAACAGCCCCTGATTTTCTCCCTTTTCTTGAGCGAGTCGAAAGCACTCGGGGGTAAGTTTAGTCACACGCTCTCTTTCTGGCGGGTAGAAGCTGTTTTGCGGCCGCTGCGTTTCTTGCTCGGGAAATCTTCGCTGCAGTCGTATCACTGCAAAACACAAAAGAGAGTGAGAGAGCGAGGGAGAGAGAGCTACAGAGTCCTTCAAACGGCAGCAAGCAAGGTTGAAACCGAGGCGGACGGCCATGCCTACCGCCAGGCATCCGCTCTTTCTTCATCACGCATGAGTCATCGGAGGGTAGGAGGCTCATTCTGAGTAGTTGCCAGGGTAGGCACCGCGCGCCGAGCTATAAGCGGGGAAATGGGTCAATGAATGCTTATTGCACAGATCCGCTTGTGGATACCTCGTGCGCTTCACACAGAGTTTCAAATCATTCTCAGCCTACCGAATGATGTTATTTTGTTGTTAGCAGAGCAGGGGAAAAAACATTGTATGGCCCTAGGTAATTCTGTGATCTGAGACATTTGAGGGACAAAAGCTCATATTGTTAGTCTTGGCCTTCATTATTTTAACTGTTGGTCTTTCACCACTGTGTAACCTCTGCACACCTTGAAGAGGGCCGTGCAATCCACAGTAGTCTGGTGTGAACAGCTGTGCAGGAGAGAACCAAATTACCTTCTTTTGTTCTCCTCCTTTCTAGATCAGAAGCCACTTGGCTTTCTTATCCTTCTGGATAGCCAACCGATGGATCTAGAAGCCGATTAGAGACCAAACAGTATGCAGATGAGATATATTTGATTTCACCTGTGTTTGGACCATTATTCATTCCCTGTTCTATAAGTGTAGAAGGAACAAAACAAAGAAAAACTGTCCGTCACAGCATCACCATGGTGCAGAACTCCCACACCCCTATCACATCACATCAGATCACACTGGTGCAGTACAACATTCCTGCCCAGTTCTTCTTGCATAACATCTACTCAAATAGATTAAAAAATCCAAATAAACTTTGCCTGGTACCACCGCTGGGGCTGATTTGTTTCATAATGTACCCAAGAACATTTTGGAACAGCAGGAGAGGACGGTTCTGCGGTTCTAACACCACCCCTGTACTTTGACTCGATTAGAGCACTGTTAGTTTCATCCTTGTTCTGCTTGGCTTGTCTGACAGATCATGTTAGGACAACCACTGCCTATGCTTCTCACCCCTGGTGAGGTGCAGCATATTAGGATGCAGTGTTAGACTTCCTTGTCAGAACTGCCTTTGTGCAGCCTGGTTGGGGTCTAACTATCAGAACTTTAACTGAGGTACTTTGTGCATTAAAAGTGAGGCCAGATGCTTTGCTTTTAAACGGCAAGGGCATAAACAACAGGAGCAAGTTCAACCGAATGAATCCCAGATCATTCTGCTTCTGCTCTGTTTAATTCATCAGCAAAGCCCTCGGCAGATTTCAAGCTTATGTCGTGTGAGCAGAGAAGGTTCCGGAGATGCACCACAGCTTTCCAATGCTGGCACAGTGTGTGTGTGTGTGTGTGTGTGTGTGTGTGTGGGGGGGGGGGTCAGAACCACACACACCGCACATTGTAATCTGCCTGCTGACCATGTCAATTCAACAAGCATTTCATAGTTGTTATAACCAGTGTTACACGCTAAGCCTTGTACAGGACACTTCAGCCCATTCTGATTACAAGAAACCAGAAAACACGAGAGTATGGCAACAGTAAAAATAAAAACTATAAAAAAAGTATATTGTTTGGTTTTGTTTTTTTAAACTGGAAATAACTTCACTCCCTAATTACGTATTCTCAGATTTTTGGCCAGCATTTGTTAAAACCATATACAGATTACATCAGTGTGCTCAGTGAAAGGAAAAATCATTTGGTAAATTTTTATGAATATGCGAATTTAATATTTAATCTCAGAATGCTTAACCTTATTTTCCTGAAAGAACTCAAAAGTACCATGGTACAAAAATAAAAACAGAAGTGTGTTTAATGTTTTGGCACGAACTGCTTTTCACGGTAGCCTTTAAAGAAGGAGGCTAGACCGTTCTGGTGTCATGAGTCCTGCACACAGTGTGCATGACCTTCCAGTGACTGCAAAACGTATTTACTGATAAACTGCCATACTGAAGCACCCGGGCCAATGCTGTGCTTTCTCTGTTTGAAACAAAAGCCCAGAAAAACACCCCAGTGTGCTCTGGTTCCCCAGTTTGCAGCGTGTTATGGTTCCCAGGTCCCTCCACGGCTGTGAGCTGTTTGCATTAATCAGACAGGTGGAGCAGAGAGCTCTCTCCTGCTCGCCTGAGGTGTTTATCTGTGACTAATGTTCTGGACTCTTGCCCATCACACTGAGAACGGGAGACGAACAGATGCAAACAAAAGTGGCCCAAGCAGACACACGAATGTGCCTTCTTCGTACTGAGAGGCTGACCACGGCGGTGTTCCTGTCTTGCAGCAGTGGTTTCCTACAAATCCATGCCTGTTTACTAGTTTGTTTGCGGTTCTCTCCCACAGAGCCCTGCAGAATGTGAATCGGAATATTTCCAAAGCTGCAGAGCTAAAGATCAGGCTGTGATTTGACTGGCTGATTTTTACCTCGAGGTAATGTTTGATGTCCCTTTGATACCAGATGCACATATAGACATAAACTTCTCTTTGGTGACTTTTATGTGAACCAAAGTCATTCCTTTGTGTGTTTAAGTGTTGTGCATGATTAAGTTTTATAATTGGGTTTATAACACTGACATCTCCACATGGCAAATAATTCAAGGTCTTTGCCTGCAAATGGAAATCAGAAACCCACAATTACATGCTGCTTTTTCTGAAAGTAAATCATTTGCAATCAGTGGGTAGCGCAGAGCATCCAAAGGGAGCAGGAGTGAGGCGGGTACGAGGGGCGGAGGAGCTGGTGGCCAGGGTGGTGCAGCGCAGTGAGGTGCAGCTGGGCGGTGGGGGGTGGGGTGGGGGTGAGGGTGTCTGCAGCTGACAGCTGGACCGGGCCACACAGCTGCTATGAAGGGTCACCCTGACTTGGGTTCTATAGATAAGTGTTATGTGCATACATATACAACCACACACGCCCACAAGCGCAAACTTATACTAACACATCTACACTCACACACACGCAAACTTATACTAACACATCCACACTCACACAGACTCTCACATACACACCCACACACACACACACACACACACACTCGCACACGTCCACAAACTCGCACTTACACCACCACCACACACATTATTTACAGTGAGTAAATTAATTAATTCAGTGAATGTGTCTGGGTGTGCATGCACAAATATTCAACTCACATACTCACACTTACTTACATGTTTACACACACACACACCGTCACACCCCTACCTACATGCTTACAAACACACACACACACGCACATCCCTACCTACATGCTTACACACACACACACATACATATTTGGATGTTTGTAAATGAAATATCCCTACAGTGTCAAAATCAACATGGCCCCCCACAAACGGCAACAGGCTTCGGCAGTGGGCACACTGGAGCACGCGCTGGTGTTGTCTGTGTTAAGGGTAGAGTGTGGCTCCTGCAGTTTGTTATGTGCGCTGTAATAATGAAGAAGTTCACTGTGTTGTTGACTGAAAAATCTCATCACATAAGTCATTCAAATGACATCCATTCCTGGTTGTTAAAGAGACGCATTACTCTAACCTCACCCTCCATCTACTTCAGTCTAACACTGATGACCTTCAAAAGCCAATAGCAATGGTCTTAGCTCTTGATTAGAGGCTCCAGGACTCAGCGTTCCCACACATACACACCCACAACCTTGCGATCACACAATGTCTTAATTTAATCTACTGCTCTTTTTTCAATAACACTGAAGCTTAATTGGATTTGACAGCTTTGCCAACCGGAGTCCAAACAAACCCTTCCCAGCAGTTTTTTTCCCTTCTTGTACGTTTCTAATTAGGCACAATCAGCCCAAGTGATATTTATCGATTCACACATCTCTATTTTGAAGTTCCTCTCCCCACTCCATTCCTACATTTGCTGCTAATTTTAGCTCCAGCGAAATAATTATGATTGATGAAGGTATGTCTTTGTTCCTCCAAAACATTAAACAGCTAAACCAAAAATGGCAGAGAAAGGAATTAATCTGCACAGATGTGCCGACGAAGACATTCAGTATTAAATTTGCCTTAAAACGTAATGTTAGTCATCATAAGTTTGATTTAATAAGCTTTCTTATCTACATCACACAGCTGATATAGTTTGTTTGCCTGTTCCACTTTCACATTAAAACACATCATTATGTTGAGAGTAAATTTTGTGTTGTTTTCTCACTAGAACACGTCAGTTGATTACTTCTTCATACAAAATGCAGTGCTACTATTGTTTCATATACCAACACCACTCAACTCTTTGGCTTTCATGCTGAACAAGACATTCATTTTACAAGCCATATCAAAAGTCTGAAAGTTTTTTTTTTTTTACACATGGTCCCTAGAGGTGGAATGATATAACCCTCTTACCGTCAGTGGTGCAGATCAAACTGTCTCATACAAGAGCCTCTGCTCTGGTGTGGAACACTACTGCAAGGGTTTGGCACAGGGTCAAACTGTCTACCAGCTCTCCCTACCACCCCCCCTCGTGCGCCATGGGAGAGAACCCGGCAGAGTGCGATTGAGTGTGTCCTCGCTACGGCCCCCACGCGTGGGACGTGTGGGAGCTCAGCATGTTCTACAGCCGCCGCACTCTCAGCCGGGCCCTGCCCACCGGCGCTCTGGCCCACTCTTTGATCACAGCCAGAACCTCTAGGCAAACTGCCAGCCAGCGGCAAAGTTTGCTGTGTAGCCTTTTTCTGCCCCCAATACCCCCCCCCCCCTCCCACACACACCTCAAAAACACTAAGCAAAATCCTGCCCTACGAATAAACCCTTCACTCCTTTGATGTGTGTTGTTCCCCCTCCCCCCAAACAAGCTACTCATAATTCGAATACAAATTCTTTCAGTTCAATAAATGGCCCAATGAAGGGAGCAGAGGGAAGGGTTTATGGGGTACACATCAAACCTGGCCAATGGGACTCAATTTGAGAGCAAGGGCAGACTGCCTTCATCCATAATTTCCCTATCTCACGCTCCCAAATAGAGCCTGGCTCTAGCTGCTCCTCTCAGCTTGCCAAGGGGAGGGGCAGGTCACTTTGGGTCCTGTCTGACTCGGTGTAAGAGGGTGTCCCGCTGAGATAATTGCTGTTTCTGGTTGCCTCTTCAGTTGCCCGAGTGTGTGTGCAGGGTCTTTCCTTTCTCCAGGCTGCTGGATGAATTTCGGAGTGTTTCTTTGCTGAGAGGACAAAACAGGAGACACGGCAGGACACACTCGTGGACGGGAAACTGAGAAGAAAAAAGGATGTCATTCACGCATATAAGAGTGCGCTGTATAAATACTTATAATACATATAAGAGTGCGCTGTATAAATACTTATAATACATATAAGAGTGCGCTGTATAAATACTTATAATACATATAAGA
>JAOXYF010000019.1:12832509-12847763 GCA_028565775.1 Sternarchorhynchus goeldii | reverse complement strand
GTGTATGTGTATCTGTGTGTGTGTGTGTGTGTGTGTGTGTGTGTGTGTGTGTGTGTGTGTGTGTGTGTGCATATATATGCTGTACTACTGTTCACTTCACTGAGTTCCTGTATCTGCTCATATCAGATTTAAAACTGCTGCTTGCCTACAAGGCCAAAAATAGACCCTCTCCCTCCTGCTGGCGACGGTCAAAACCCTTCGAGCTTCAAGTGCCGCCTGGCCTGGCCCACCATCCTTCAATATTCATAGAGGACAAGTATCAAGACTCTTCTCTTCTCTGGAAAACTGCTGAATGAACGTCCACTGGCTGTCTGGGCAGCAGAGTACCTCAAATGCCGACTGAAGATTATTCTCTTTGGAAAGCACTTTGATTAAACCTAATCAGGATGTTATATTCGCACTTGACCTTACTGTCTTAGTAACTGCCCTCAAATTGTCTTGCATTCTAGAGCATTGTATTGTATTGTATCTCTCATCCTAGAGCATTGTACTGTATTGTATCTCTCATTCTAGAGCATTGTATTGTACTGTATCTCTCGTTCTAGAGCATTGTACTGTGTTGTATCTCTCATTCTAGAGCATTTTATTGTATTGTATCTCTCATTCTAGGTTTCAGCACTGACACGTGGTTCTGGCAGTGTCTCGGGTATTTTTGGACTCTAACCTATTTATGCTAGCTAAGGATAATTTGAGTAGACAACTAAGAGCACTCTTAATGTGTGTGTGTGTGTGTGTGTGTGTGTATATATATATATATATATATATATGCGTGTGTGTGTGTGTGTGTGTGTGTATATTTTTAACCATAATTTATACTGGCCTTCTATACCAAATCATATCCTACAAAATGCATGTATAGAATAAAAGCAGCATATTCTGACTGTATATACAAATATATGATGGAATGAATTAATATATTAATATTCACCTCACACTTTTGTGATTCAAAATGGTAAAACCGCATTGTAAATCCCAGTATGTATCCCCTATCACTATGCTGTCCCATCCAAATATACCTGAGCCAATAATTTTCTCAATCTTGATCCTGGAAGCTTCAATTTCTCTGGCAAACTCATGGACAGCCTGGCATGGGTCCTCATATGTGTGAGGATCAATATAAAACCTGGCCTCTGGAAACGATACTAGAATAAACAGAATTAGCATTTGGTCACATATTGCAGGATGAAAGCAATTTTCAATCACAGTGACAATCAGAGAAGCACACTGGCCGCTGCTACTGCTTGCTATTGGCCCTGAAAAGCAATAGTTTCCCCAGATTAAAATGCATTGAGAAAGAGAAGTTTGGCAGGGCTGACTTTTGTACCATGGCCATTCTGGTAGTGCATCTTTTCTTCATCCGAGTCCTGGAAAGCCTTACTGTAGCCACAATGTCTGTAACATATGGGGAAAATGGAGAGCATTTATAAAAACATTAGCAAGGGGGGCGGCCCTTGTCTTACGTAGTTACATTCATTAATATTTCAATAATATATGACAAGAAACCTTGTTAAATCTGGAGTTTATCAACGTAAAAGTTAATTAGCTCAGAAACAGTTCTCTGTTATCTGAGGACACCGAGTCATTTCATGTTTTAATACGTTTGTGTCATGTGGGAATAAAATACACTTCTCGGTGTCTTTATCCCCCCTCCTATGAATTAAAAGATTAAATGCTGTTGGAATAAAAGCTTGTTCATTGAAGTGACTGATAATTAACTATAATCAAATTAATTCTTCAAGGCAGACTTCTGAATACATCAAAAGTTGTTGAGGGATAAGTTATATACTTTCACATCAGCATAAAATTTACATTAAACTTCATATTTTGAGAAACTTTGTGAATAATAATTTAATTACCCATATCATTACCCCGCCTCCCCAACCCCAGCTCCGCCCCCAGCCCCACCTCTAGCCCATATTAAAAAAAGAATCCATCAGACCACCTACAGAAAATATTTCATGTACTACATGAAACTACAACTTTTACTACAACTTTTAACTACGTCTACTGAATGCATGCACTACAAAAAAACAACTCGTCTGCTATTATTTTATGAAATGTGGAAAAGAAAAAGCAGACAGTTCAGAGTACTCCTCTTGCCGTTTTCTGCAGATGACAATGACCAGAAAGGCCACGATGCTCGTGAGGAGAGCGCCACAGATCCAGATGATCGTCACGGTGTTGTAGCGCAAGGTGACTGCAGGGCAGCCGCGGCCGTGGGAGATCCGTGCGAATAAAGACGTAGGAAAAAAGCACGATCAGGAGAAGCTTATCCAATATACAACGTGCACGCGACATCTGTGTACTGTTTATTTAATCCCCATGCAAATGAACAAACTGTGCAGAGAACTTTCTTTAGCTGTCAAATGCTCTTTATCTTCCAGTGATGAAATAATCGAGTCTCTACCATTCAGCTGAATCTCCCGAGACCAGGCGTGAGTTTTTTTAAAAAACGTTACATCAACTGTTTTGACCTACCATGGTTGTAAGAGGGAGCCATTGCAAGGTGACTGTGCTATAAACTCAGAATCAATCTGGTATGAAGGCCATCTCAGACCCTTCTGTACAACACTAGCCTATAGGCCACAATGACTTATTGATGTTTACAATGTGACTGAATTAGTATGACTGTACAATATAGAATGCTGCTAATAACTGTTCTGCATTTGGATGCAGTAAGAAATCCAGTCCTTCTGCTTATGACAGTTTGTATTGTCAGCACATTTAGCCCACTGCACATTTAGCCCATTAGGATTCTCACCTGTCAGGTTCTCACCTGCTTTCCCAGTCTGGATCTCCACAGAGGGGCTGAAGCGCCCACAGCCTGCCGAGGTCCTGGCCCGGATCTGGAAGATGTAACTGGTGCCAGGTTTGAGGCCAGACACCCTAGCACTGGTGTTCTTAGACTTCATGGTCGAATAGCTCAGTTGCTCTTTGTCCTGAGAAAAGGTTAAATCAGTGAAGCTTGTGTGAAGGCTAGGGTTGGTTGATGTAGTGTACATACTGTAAAACTTCCACCAGAGAACATTGCGAATCCTCGAACGGGACAAGCCCGCATTCTCTAAGCGTTTCAAAGCGTGACACCTCAGAGCAGGGATAATGCTAATTTGTGTCCCAGTTAAGAAAAAAACTGCACACAAAAGACTGTGTGAGTATTCAGGACTTGCCAAAATCTTCCCAAATTCTTACACATGAGGCCTGCTTAAATTTAGACATCATACTAATAACACTGTCTCACACTAATCTGTTAGCAGACGTTACTTCACCTCGGGGGACCAGTATGCCTGAACCATTCATCGCTTAGCATTTCACGTCGTTAGTTTAACTCAGAGATGCACCCGTCCCAGAGGGGCTGACAGTCACAGACCACTGCCTTCTTCAGTTCCATCCTCCAGGGGGCCAGCTCCTCGGACAACACCTCACCGGCCAGGCAACTGCCAGTGAATCTTATTTACATACCCGCCTTGTGGAGCGAACCACTGCTTGCTAATTCTCTCACACAGCTGACATCTCTTTAGGCCCATTAGCCAGCAAACCCCCCCTGGCTCTCGCAGCAATTACCGTCCCTCAACCGCTCGGTGCGACTGTTTGCTGCCGTTGTCGCTTTCAATAATCGGACCAAATCAGTTACAAACCGACACTGGTTGGTAATTTCCTTTTCAATTAATTGGAGTTGCAGTCGCTCCATGTGATTAAGCTGTGCTATCTGTAGTCACGCTGACCTATTAAACGTGGCTCTGCATTTAATAGCTCTGTCCACGGACATTTGTATTTCAGGACAAGTGTGGACTTGCGAGGAGTCAGAGTCAGGCTTGCTTGGTTAGACTGTGACTGAAGACAGAAACCCTGCTGGGAGGATGGCTGACAATCCAAACACAACCCAAAGCCCCTTTTTGTTCAAAAAAAGGCTGTTAAAAAAATCCCTCACTTTTTGATCTACACAATAAACTGTATTTTTAAATGATTCCTTTCCTAAATTATTTCTTTCTTCTTTCATCGTATATATATATATATATAAACATCATCCTACCTTTTCAAAGTATTTGATATCATACTCCAGTATCACTCCATTGGGCTGCTCCGGTTCATGCCAGAAGAGAGTTACGCTGTTCGTGCTGGCGTTCTCTTGACGGACAGACATCACCTGAGAGGGAGCTTGACATGCAATAGATGATATGATATGCCAGTCTGTCAATAAGTCTGGATACGGATGATTTCATCACATGTTTGCAATGCTGTAAATAATTTTGTAACACTAAAAAAAATTATAAAAATCCCTAGTCTTCTCCCTAGTTCTGCTGCTGCCCAGTTCTCTGTGTGACAAATTAGGGAGAACATGTCCTGATAGTCCACATTTTTGTGTGCGTTTTGCTTCTTCTGCTGTTTGTTAAGCACTGTCCCCAAAAAAACAAAAACCATCAGCGTCTAGAAACTTTTGTTTGAACCAGGTGTGTAAATGCAGGGGGCATAGCAATGCGTTCTAGCACACTCAACACACTCAACTCTTCGTAAGTTGGACAAGGTGTGTTAAAAGCACTGCTCAATCAAAACTGCACCATGAATAGGGCCACCAGAACCCTGACAGGAAGCTCCCCACCTTGAGCCCTCTGACTTTTTCAACTTCTTCCCAGAAAGGTTCCATAACTAAACATATATTAATGTAAATTTAACACCTGGAGTAACTAACTTTCTTCAGGTTGTAATAATAACTAGTTCTTTAATATGTTTAGTAAGCCTCCTACCTGCCTGGTTCGTAGTGATGTTGACCATGATGTAGGGCGGCAGCTCGCTGCTCAGGTGACTCACGCCGTTTGTTGCCAGGATGCGGAAGGTGTAGTTGGTGTGGGCCGCCAGGTTCACCACGTTCACCCACGGCTCCGTCAGGCCCGTCTGCCTGGGCACAAAGCGAATAAGGGCGGCTCCGGTTCGGGATACCACCCCTGCCAAGCCTGCTCCGGTCACCCCGGTGCCTGCGTGCGTAATCCCCGCCGCCGCTGCGCCAGCACTCGCCGCACTGCCAGGCCCCGCCACACCGCTGCAGTCCTCGCATTGACCCGTATCCCTGACGCACCTCTGGCACCGCACAGCGTAGACGACATCGGAGCGACCGCCTGTGTCCAGAGGGATACTCCACTCCAGGATAACAGAGGTCCCGTTTACAGATGAAATCACATTTACGGGTGCTGACGGAGGTCCTGTGGGGATTCCGGAGGCCAAAATCATTTAATTACAGGTTAATTACAAAGGGTAGAAAGTGGACAAGGCTATCAGACTTGCAGATCAAAGAGTAATTATTGAAATTTGTTCAAGAAGACACATGACCTCAGTCCAGCAAGTATTCACACTGACTTTGCTATTTTTGACTTACAAAATTTTTAGACCGAACTCACTAAACTATTTTCCACCCACTGAACATCTAAGAAGAAAATGAAATTTCTCACATAAAAGACATATTTTCTCACTTTCAAATAACCTCCCTTAATGCTTAAAGTAAATCTGTCACATTTTCATCACATGCAGACTGGCTAAGCGCTCGAAACCCGAAACCCATCTGCATTAGGACTCACTCGTGCAGGGAGACGCCGGCGTGTCAGTGGCCGCGCGGTAGAAGCCGGAGTCGCACGGGCACGTGAGAGCAGCTCGAGTCTCCGAGTGGCTGTGGACGGGACACTTCCCGCATAGCTGGTCTCCAGCCGCAGGCTTGTAGAACCCCACCTCACACGCTGACAGGACAAGGAGCAAAAAAGAGACGGTATTCACCTTTCACTGTGCTCTAAATTCGCACCAGCTCTGCCTGGGCAGACACAGAAAGCAAAGCAATGGCAAGTTCGAGAACCAAACTAAACGGGACGCGCTGCACATAAACATCATACCGCAATCAATGACTGAGCAGGCCAGAGTCAGAGCACTGATGAGGAAGCACAGGCTCAGAAATACAGAAGAAACACATGCGGGGAATTAGCATAGAGTAAATGCAGCAGGGTTTTTGTATTTTCATTTTACCTCAGACAGAATCCCCAAGGACCCAAAAAGAACTGCGTGCGATATTTATCCCTGTCTACTTTCTTTCTCTGTTTTATTCTGTTGGAACATTTTTAAGCCCGAGTTGAGAAACAGGTCACGATAAACATCGCGGCTGTACACTCATCAAGTACAGCGGTGTCCAGCCTCTTTGAAGTGTTTGACGGATTACCAGCACACATCAGGCCGATACGTTCGCAAACAACTCGCTGCGCGGTAGATGTAGCACAAGCGCGTGCCTTTTGATAAATTAATCACGATGAACCCTCGGTGACCTATGGAGTTCTTCGCGAAACCTTCCTCTTGGGCGTTTTTCCGGGTAAGACACGGTAGCTGGATTTTGAGGTGCTGAGAACTTCGGCTTCGATACCAGGCGCTTTTATCCAGAGACGTTTACACACTCCGTATTAGACCACTGTTGTGTTTGTTTGTTTATTTTCTCGTTTTGTATTGGCAGTGTTTGGTCTGTCAGCATCTGTCAGTGTAGTGCACCCACTGCGGGAGGGGATTTGCATTACAATGACTTTTAATGAATATTTACAGCCATTGTATACTGACCTTGATATTCATTTTTTTCTTGGCATAAATGGATAAATAAATATGGCACAAAAAGTGGTTGCAATCAAAAATGTCTACTCACATACTCTATTCCTATTTGTGTTGTGTGAATGGAAGCATCCAAAGCCAAGCACATGGTCTGTGCAAAGTCAACATGGTCCAAGCAACCTGCTCATTAAATGAACTTCTGCAGAGACCAAATGTCATATTGAGTGATCGGTCATTTCTGAGGGCTGAACTTGGGCAAAAAGGTGCTGTGCAGGTAACCATCGCAAAGCCCTTGGCGTAGTAGGACTAGGCAAAGTGAAGATGTCCCATATACAAACAACCTACAAGCTTTCCTCAAGAACTTAAAGTAGATTTGCCTAAAGCAAGTCATAAGCAATTTGCTAGGATGCAATCAATTTTGTTAGACCAATGCAGGTGTGCCACGATGCTGTTTTTTTTTTGTTTGTTTCAACATTACATTCAACTGTAACCTCAGTTTGTAGTTTAGGAAACACACACGCGCAAACGCATCTTCACCAATACCCTGGGATCTCTTCAGGGACCAAACAACAGCTGCTAACGAGCTGGGAGGATCAACTGAGTGATGAATGATTCTGTCAGTGAAATCATAGCTAGAAATGGGCCACTCCATCACCAGCCTTCTGTACCCACTTCCTTCGTGGCTCCGCTCGGCACGGCAGGGGTTAACCCCACGTCTGCATTCTCCACTGCTCTCTGGCATTGTTTGATACAGCCTGTCCTGCTTTCAATTAAGATAAGCCTCTATTACATCACCACGGTGACACCTGGTTGTGTAACCGGATAAATAGGACACTGTGCTGTAGTGTTTCTTAGAGGTTAACATCTAGGGAAGCGTCGTCATTCAGACGGTCAAAAAAAAAAAAAAAAGAGAGAGAAGCAATTACTTGAACTCTTTGATTAGGTGTCAGTTTGGTACAGTGACGTGGTGCTAAAACTACAATGTCCCTTTAGAAATAAGCACATTAGGCACAGACCATGGCATCCTACTGTAATGAAATACAGTGGCTCTGGGAATTCTTAGCATTGACTGATTCTTGTGACAGGAAAATCCCTTCCAATTTGTATTCATAGTTGTGAAGGCTAACCTGGCCCCCATCCCAAACCTTTACTGCTCATAACCTTTATAGGAATTCCCAGGGCAGGGGGGCCTGGCACTTGTGGGACCGTGTAAGACACAGCGTTTGGCTTCATCATAAATTTTATGTTTCAAATATTCCAAATGAGTGTGTAAATCATGCACTGACAGGCTCGACTGTGCGGTGGGAGAGTGATGCTCTGTGTCCAGTCTTTTAGGAGTGACATTATTAGGGGTTCATGACATTTGCAGGCTGCCAATCGGTCCCCAGACAGCAGGCCATGCTGCAGTCAGGCTGACCATGTCTGGTACCATCTGGATCTCCAAACACGTCACTCATGATAAGAGCTCCGATACCACCCCGTCATCCCTCCACCTCCTCCTCCGATACGAGTCCTCCAATCTACCTCCTCCACCCATGCCCCAGAGAAATGGAGCCTCAACATGGAGAACGAGCAGTAAAGATGCAGCAGAGGGATGAAGGCGCAAACTGCTAAAGCCATGCATAAAATGGGAACTAAAACCAGGAGCGCAATA
The DNA here is from genome assembly GCA_028565775.1 of Sternarchorhynchus goeldii. Lineage (NCBI taxonomy): Eukaryota > Metazoa > Chordata > Actinopteri > Gymnotiformes > Apteronotidae > Sternarchorhynchus > Sternarchorhynchus goeldii. The sequence goes on along the minus strand of JAOXYF010000019.1, from coordinate 12,839,542 downwards.
ACAGGGACTGCAGGCATGACCTTTTGATTGTCATTAAACAGAAAAGACTCCTGATTAGGGAGACTGAGGAACCTCCATGTCTGTGGGCAGAAGATAATGCACAGAGAAACCAAACCAGAAGGTGTGTTGTGTCATGTTGGATCCTCGTCACTCTTCCAAACTGCACCCTGAGAACATGAGACGGGTTTGTGTGGCTTTACATGAAAGCGCAGTTCAGCAAAAACACCTCACTGCTTCATGTGCAAAAGCCCTGCTCAGAGAATGTGCACTGTATTCCCGACACCTAAACAGAACTTGATTTGAGTAAATTGTTTGTTTTGGCCTGAAGAAAAAAGACCAAATTTAAAATTGTCCATGTGGAAAAAAAGTCTGCTTATCCCAGAGGGTGAATCAGAATATATATGTATCTTTGTTCAAAAGTTAATTGTACTGCATGACTTTTCCTGCTTAAATTATTATATATTTCTACACTAAAGCATAAGTCTAATCATGTAAGCATCATGCAAATTATAATTTATTTTGCATTATATTATAAGAGAAAATTTCTCTAGTGGCTAATTCACATCCCTAAGAATGTGAACTAAAACTTTCTAGGCACACAAGCAGAAGTCAAAGGGGAGAATTACCAATCAATTTGCTAAAGAAATCTGCTGTCTGCTTCTAAGTGCTTGATAGATGGAGTTGAGACTGCCTAAGTGGAGGGTGACCTTGAGCAGTCTTAAACTGTAGGGAAGATGGCCGGTCATTTGGCTGACATTTGGCATGCATCCAGGGTTTAGAGAGGAGAGGCATGACTGCGTATCTGTGTATCACCTTTTAAATAAAAGCATTTCAGATCGTTGGTCACATGGATTGTGTCAGCTGTGGTTTAAATGTCAACACTCAGCACCCCGTTTAATAGAAACACCTGATCTGTAGGCCTGCCTAAACTCCCTGACCACTTTGGAAGATACAGCCATAACGCGCGTGTTTTACAGGCGCACATTTACAGCCATGTTGAGCTTGTAAATCATCCTCTACCCTTTTCATCAGCGGGCAGTTTACGCGAGCATTAAGGTTTACGTCGACTCGAAACGCTTGCACTTCCTCGCTGGTAAAAACAGCCCTACACGAGTTATAAAGTGACTGACCTGATTCCCCGGGGAGAGACGACGCCAGCCACCGATTGGCTGCCCTCCCGTGTGCATGGGAAACGCACACTTGCCCTAGCCTAGTGCTAATTAAGAAGTTTAATCTACCTGAACGCTCCCAGAGGGCCACCCCGTTTTAATTATGTTATTAAACGTCTCTCGCCAGCGCTAATAGGCAGCAGGGAAACAAGCGGTCGCGCTGAGGACTCCTGTCGGAAAAAGGGAACCTGACTGCGGCTATTAGAGACGTCACTGTCAGTAGCAACATTAGGCAGCAGAGAGGAAAATGCCGTGTAGCGTGGCAAACATATGATTAGACTTTACCCCTATGGACCGAAACGGGCTAAGTGTATTTATCTCCATTTGTTGTGCACGCCACGGCAAAACGGGTTATCTGTCTTGAATAAATGTGACTTGCGTTAATATTATGCATAACCTATATTGGATGTCTGCAGGAAACACAAATACGGGTTCATTGGGTGCTAAAATTCTAGCATAAAAGTCGGGGATAACGCTAATTTTCAACAATATCGTGTGCATAAACGTTGAGTACTACATTTGTAGGGATAGATATATGATTACGGCATACATTCCATTTAACTATATTGTTCTGTCGTATTAATACATTCCATTTAACTACATTGTTCTGTCGTATTAAAGGTCCCGATATCCGCCTTTAGAACGCAGTCGTTTTGGGAAACAGCAAGTGTTTAGCGACTCTTGAGGTGATCAGTATACAGGAAAAATAATACACGAGTGCATGAATACTCTGTACAGCAAAGATCTGGATCATAACAAACTGAAAATAAATAATTCAACAGGAAGAAAAATCTATTTTCTGCACTGTCACTTTCCCATTCATGATCTCCTTTTGCTAGCGTTCCCACAGCCGAAAGGATGAGCAAACTGTCAGAACCAGTGTGGAGCATAAATCAGTTTTCCTTAGAAAATATTGTGTAATTACACATCAAATGAGACAAATGCGTCCGTGTTAATGACCATTAAACAGACGTTAATTGGTTGATTGAATTGGCGTCATGTATTTAAACTTGCCTAATTGATCTGTGCTAGGAGGGGGTGGCTTTTTCATTGCTTCAGACAAAAAGGGAAAGATCTAAATGAGAATTAACGACAACTTGTCTCTCAAAATTGCCGAGAAAATGAGGCAGCTTCTTCCTTCTTTTGTCTCTGCACCGACTCAAATCGTCTTCGTTGCTATGTGGCGCTGGCTTTGATTTTTCCCACGCGCTTATTTGTTTCACGAGAACAATGCTTCCACTGACAGATAAGACAGCAGCCTTTTTGCTTCCAGAGCGCGTGCATTACGTACATTATTACGTTTACTCTTACGTCCTGAAAGGCATATAATCTAAGGACTAACCGATGGCTGACATGCTCTTAGAAATTTTCCCTCACTATCGGCAGTCCAAAACCAGCCACGTCCAACCAGCGATTTAAACCCGAACGCCGCGAGCCTACCTTTTTATAGCTTTACTGTAACAAATTATAAAATATAGTAATATGAAGCATAAATATGTATAGTAATATAAAAAAGCAAAAGGCTGCACTCTGAATGACCAAGGAACGTTTTTTTTTCTGCTTGGCCAGGGCCTTATTGTGCAGACAATTTCTCGGTATACCTGAAGGGTAGCATGCAGCAGGAAGGGGGGATTTGAGTGACACGACGAAGCTCCGTCTAGTTGAGATACAATTCATTCCTTTATCAGGAATATACCCCCCTTCCCACGCCAGCATCCTCATGTACCCCCTAACCGGCCGGCGCGCTGAACCTACAGATTAAACCTGCGCTCTCTCACAATGGCAGAATAGCGTGAGGGTTCTTTAATATTGTAAAGCGGAGCCTTTAGCTCCTCCATTTAAACCTGGTGTAATACGCTGGCCAGAAACCATCATGCAGCACACAAGGCACACGGGCTAAAACACAAAGAAGGCTAATTAGTCGCCATCGAATCCCAATCGGCGCAGTCCTCAGAAGCAGTATCGCCCGATATCAGTGCCAGAGACGCTTTTGTCTTCAATGTTTGGGTCGCAAAGGTAGAATGAAAAGGAAATCTTCTATTATAATACGTCTAAAGGTTTGCCTGACCCTGTGTGCTGTTTAAATTACACATTTATATCTAAAGCCTTTTTATTAAGTAATATCAACATACAGATACTGCATGTATTCACTGCGTAGTGTACACAGATAGACCAACCTCATTATTCTCGCTATTCATATCATTACGTGGCTGATTTCTGTTTACTGACAATGAATACATACCTCTGAGAATTCAGCCGAGGACAGATGTTGTTTAAATGCTTACAAATAAAGTAAACAAAATAATATAGAAATTTCATTAAAAACAGCAGCATAAACAAAAATAATGATAATGACAACATGGGGGGAAACCTATCTCTGACTTCCTCAGCTTCCTGGCATAGAAGAATGTCCATGAAAAACTGGTTACTGTAAGGTCATAGGATGGTCACTGGAGCTAATTAGTGTGAGTGAGCACCACTTCTGCCCTTGTTACCTCCTGCAACACCCCCCCCCCAAGACATGCTCACCAGACATTATGTTCTGGTGTAGAGAGGAGAGCAGGAGCTCAGTGTGAAGTTTATTGTTAGATGTTAGTCTTGTTCTCTCCAATTTGCTGCTGGTGAGATGAACAGGATGTACAGAACTACTATTAAAGTATACATGGACAAGAATGACAGAGTCTGGAAACAAACATCTCTTGTACTGTACTAACAATGCTTATATTTGTAGAGCAGTTTGCTTGGTTCTCTACACTAAAGCAGAAAATGATACATTGTTACTTTTTAGTTTTAATTAGCCTTCACACTGATATATTTACCACTGAATCAAAACATATAAACAACAGACATATGGATCCATCACATCCTGATTGGTCAGTTTTTATGATGTATATTTTACAATGCTCTGTATTGGGCTAAATGTGCTTTTGGAGATTATATATGTGGGGTGGAATGTTTAACTTAGGAGGAACTGGCAAAATGTATTAAGGGAACAAAACAGTGCAACGATTTTTTCCACTGCAAGAAGCATATTTTGAGTACATCTGCATTTTTATGTTTTTTTCGGTATACTACAGATATGCTTGTTGGACCGAATGTTAATGAGGCCTTTTACCACCTCAGTGACCCACGTTTACCCACTGCTCATTATCACTCCACTCTGTTCTCCCACATCGCTTTTGAGGTTGATACTTGTAACATCATGTCCTGTCTTTAGTCCACTTATTACAACTGGCCCGTATTGCATTCATACTAAATTTGAACCAAACCAAAATTAGTTTGACAGACACTGGCCTGCTCAAGGGGTCTTATTTGGAATCCAGCAGGATATAAATAAATACTTGGTTTTTTGATAAGCATTGTATGTGTCTTGTTTTTCATGTTGCAAGTACATTTTAAAGCTTGGAAATTTACAGTTACTTGGTAACTAGACGAATGACCTTTTGTTAGTTAGGGAACCCATTGCGAAGTATTAAATCAGTCCAACCATTTTATCCAAAAGAATTTGGGCCAATTTAAACATCTGAGTTGTTAAATTCATTTGATTTTCAAACTTGTGTACCAGTCTGGCAAACTACTTGGCAAGGTTGATCATTAAGTCCATTTAACATCTGATGAAAATGTTGAATAAACTCAACAAAACCAATTACAGTCTTAACACCTATTTTTTGGTTTCAGTTTTTAGTTTTTACAAGCATGCACCAGAATGTGAAATTCAGCATTACTTGCTCTAACGATCTGTACTAATGGAGCAACTGGGTTCATTTTAGCTGAACAAAACTCCCTTTGAGTCTGTCAGAGAACACAGCACACGACTAGTGTCATAAAGAGTTAGTGAATGTCAGTGAAGAGTCAGAAACCTGTAGTGTTTACCTCCTTAAAGTTTGTAGACAAAAACCCTTTGATCTATATAAATTGCATAATTCTATCATATTTTTAAAATTTTTTAGAAAATATGATAGAATTTCTTAATTTAAAGAATGGTTTACAAAATTATTACTGTGGAACAATTCTGAAAAGTATAACAGCTGAATTGGATATCAGACTGTAGAGGTTCAATCATGGAATACTTCAGTCAGATGTATAATTTAATCCTTTGAAATGTATCTCAGGGTAAGGAAATCAGTAAATTGCAGCTTAATACCAGTCATAAGAGCGGTCTTACAAAGCCTCTTAAGTGTGTGTGAAAAACACTTCTGAAATAATTTCTGTGCTTGGAAAGCAAATCTATCTTCAGAACAAGCAGAAGCTGCGTGGTGCTCCTGTGAAAGTTCAGGGAATGTGTTACGAGTACATTTCTTTGCAGTATTCTTTGGTTTCAGTTTACGTTAAGACTTGCTGGTTTTTAAGAGGGGACTGGAGACACCCTTGATATTTCCTTATCTTGGTGATCACATGACTAAAATTCAGGAAATATTTTAACCCTTTGTATTCTTGTTTTTTTGTTTGTTTGTTTGTTTTTATCAATGTTTTTGGTCTATTCTCATTCCAAGCAAGCCTTTACATTCGCTTGTATAGGCAGCACACAATTTAATCTGCCTGCAAGAGCAAATGCATACCCAGGTACTAGGACCTGCACTCTGGCAATTCGACCTTTGGCTCCAACCTCAGCAGGCATAAACTAGGTCTTACAGAAACAAGATGTGCTGAGTTTGGAGGCTTGAGATTGCAAGTTTGGCCTTTTGCAACTATTTGATTTTGTTCCTAGTGCCTGAGCACCAGGCATTTGATCTAGGGGCCCCAAGCTTGGCATGCATAGACTAAGTCTAAGGAAGATGTCGCCTGCTGAGGTTGGAGGCCTTAGATCAAAAGGTCAGGGTACAGGAGTCTGCAGTCCATCCGAGTGACCTAGGGGCCCAAAACTAGAGTAGGGAGATGGAAGATGTCATATTTGAAACCCTGAGGTTAACAACTCTGAGCGTTGCAACAAAAACTTTATATTTACTTATACTGTTCTCATTTAGGTTCTATTTTGCTAAAAGTGACAAAATTTAAGAATTTTGCTGGATGAGATCTATATGTAATATGATTTCACAAAGTTAATATATAGATATAAAATTGTTAATAGAATATATATAATCTTCAAACATATAACCGGAGAAGATAAATGTCCTTCATAAGATATATGTATATATGTTTAACAATATCATAATATCCCGTTGCTAATATCTAAAATAAAGCATAGAAATCATCAACGCGCCAGATGATTGGAGTCTGTAGAGGAAATGACAGTCACATGTAATCATAACATATGGATGGTCACATGTAATCATAACATATGGATGGTCACATGTAATCATAACATATGGACGGACACATGTAATCATAACATATGGACGGACCATGTAATCATAACATATGGACGGACATGTAATCATAACATATGGACGGATAGCCATAAGTCGTGGCAATGTCACATAACATTAGGAAATATTTTTGAGTAACTCACATAAGGTAGCGAAAGGCATGAGACGATTTACATACGTAGGTTGTCATTCCAACGCAAAAGACATGTATTATATTACCTTTACCAAGCAATTCCCAGAGTAGGTGTCCTACTTTAGCTAACCCTAACAGGAACGGTTCGTTTCCCTGTCACTTACCAGCATTCTGACATGCCTACTGGACAATGTTTCTCTTTACGTCCAATGACAAATAACCAAAAAGGACATTCTTTAGCCATAATTATATATAAGCTTTGTTAGTTCAGCAAATAAAATAAAACAAGTTACTTAATTTTCCAGAAAACATGTAAGTAGACAGTGCTATTCAGTAGTTGTACTGTTTCATAAAATGAGGACATAGTTTTCCTGTTTTTCTTGCATAACATGGTCAAAACATTAATACAGATATTTCCCTTAAGG
>JAOXYF010000019.1:12821401-12831618 GCA_028565775.1 Sternarchorhynchus goeldii | reverse complement strand
AGTGTATAGGACTGCATGCGCGTGGGAATCTGACGCAAAAGGGCACCTTCGGCATATATATATATATATATATATATATATATATATATATGACGGGCTGAGAATGAGAAAGGCTTGAATGTCTAGAATCAAGCGACCGAAATAACTAAATATGGCTGTGTGCAGGGGACATGTAGAATGTCTTGGTATGAAAGTCTGCGAAACAGACATTTCAGTCTATTATTATTATTGTTGTTGTTTTTATTTTTAATTGTTTTTATCATACACACTTGTTCAGTTTTAGTAAGCTTTTATAAGGCATGATTACTGAACTCTTCAAACAAGCTGATTATAAATGACATCTGAAATATTTAAAAAACGACATTCTTCTATTTAAATTAGAATTATAATTTAGAAACCAGTTAAAATATGAGCAAATAAATAATTTAGCCAATTATTTTAAGCATTTAGCCTTATGCTAATGAAGCTTTACTTTTTCACATTTTCTACTTGTTATTAGACTCTTACCATCCCAGCAAATTCGATTCTACTGGACGAATCCCTGTTTACAACCCTTCATGAATAAGTTATCCCACAGCTGGGCCTGTGAAAGGGAGCCTCTCTGGTGAATGCAAGTGGGTTAAATCAAGTCGCCAAGCGGAGTGGATCTGACAAGCCTCCCTGCCACCCCGATGAGCATGTACTGTCTCATCCCTTTTGAAATGGATATTTCCCTGTGCCAGCGAGGACAGGAGCTGAGCGACCCAAAGCTGAGCTGACAGCGCTGACGTGTGAAGCCATCGCTCTGTTTTGATCGTCGCTTAAAAAAAAAAAAACACCCGGGAGCCTATCACTCAGAGCCCTGGCTCGGAGGGAAGGAGTGAACGAGGGGACGAGGACAGGGCCGTGGCCGGTTTCCATGGTGCTGGCACGCGAGCCCCTGCTGTTGTGGGCTACCACCCTAGGGGCAATTTCAGGGCGTGCAGACCGGTCAGGGGCGCAGGCAGCGCTGACGTCGACCATGTGGCCGCTCGGGTGTGACAGGCTAACGTCTCCACCCTGAGACGTGCGTGACTCAAAGCGGGCGCCGCGGGCACTGTGTGAACTGCTGGGTGAATTCACACAGCGACCCAGTTAGAGCAAGGAGGCCTGTCTCCATCAATCCTGACCTTTTCCTGTTCACAGAGGCTTACAGCCCACATCACCACCCAGAGCAAAAGAGCAACGGACGGCCAGCGAAGGGTTAAACCCACACCCAATTAGATTTACCCGCTATTATATACGAGACACTGAAATTCTTATCAAACAGATCACATTAGCACAGCCTAATAATAGAGACTGATTGTGGTCATTTCCCAGAGCTGAGCAAAATTATCATATATGTATTTAAAGTGGGCCATTGTATACCATGAATATAGCCACAGTTAAACAAAACTGTCAGTCACTAAGTGAAAGAGCACGGCCTGTATGAAACGCGTTGCTATCAAAGCACCTAATAAAACTAGTCTTAAAAGCTGCTACTGATATACTTCTCCTCTAAATTCACTTCCAATTCATAATACTCTGTACTACCATGCTGCTTCGTACTGAAAGGCACTGTTTAGAAGGGTTCATGATATCTACATAAGCCCTTCATAACAACTGACATAAACATAAGTAAACATTTATAAATATTTATTCTTACAAGCTTCAGTTGTCATAAAAACTGCTTTTGTCAACTTTGATGTCAAGTTGACATAACTATTTGAAGAGACAGATCTTTCATGATTTTAGGATATGACATAACACTTTGTGAGATGATGTGCTATTAGCACGTTATGACAACTGATTTCGCAGCTAGGCGTTTTGTTGCTGTGTCAGGGTGACATAATGAAGATGACATCACGCAGCTTGCCAAATGAGGCTGCTGGGAAAATTAAACAAAAGCGAGAACTTCAAAAAGCCCCTCTGTAAAACCTCCTGTACTGTCATAATATGACATGAGATACTGCTTTGTAACAGATATTTTAATGATTTTTTTTGACTCTGATGGTTTTACCACTCAATGTCAAAAATGTTCAGCAATGCTTTGGAAATGAAGAAAGACATTCTGGCAAAACAACAAAAAAAATTGCTTCCAAATGTAATTTTGTCAATTACCATTTCTTAAATTTTAGAGGTAGCATTTCTTCAATCTTGACTAGAGCGCATTTAAGGGCTAGAGAAAATATACACAACACTGTCATCACAGTATCATGGCACTCTATAAGAATTCATAAAAATGTTATAAACACTCAGATGGAACTAATTAAAGTCCACTGGCAACATTAGTTGCTATAGTTTATTATCTCTTAAAAAAAGAAATTTATACAGTTTTAGGATTTTACACAGCCTTCAAACATGCCAAAATGCAATAGTGCAAAGGTTTTATAGACAATTTGCTTAATTAAAATTTATTTTCAGAGAGTTTACAGATACAGATTGTAGTCCATCTGTTACAGTTTGTTTTAATGGCCAAATAAAATCCACAGAAATCTGACATTATAGTGGAAAAACTGTCAGTGTCAAAAAATCATTAAAATACCTGTTACACAGCAGTATCTCATGTCATATTACGACAGTACAGGAGGTTTTACAAAGCGTCTTTTTGAAGTTCTTGCTTTTGTTTAATTTCTCCAGCAGCCTCATTCGGCAAGCTGTGTGATGTCATCTTCATTATGGCACCTTGACACAGCAGCAAAGCACTGAGTTGCAAAATCAGTTGTCATAACGTGCTAATAGCACTTCATCTCACAAAGTGTTATGTCACATCCTAAAATCATGAAACGTCTGTCACTTTGCATAGTTATGTCAACTTGACATCAAAGTTAACAAAAGCAGTTTTATGAAAACTGAAGCTTGTCAGAATAAGCATTTATAAATGTTTATGTATGTTGTCATGAAGGGCTTATGTAGGTGTCATGAAGCCTTCCAAACTGTGCCCTAAAGCAAAATGTTACCTGGAGTTGCAAGGAAAACGTTCCTTTACACTAAAAGCTTAGAGATCTTATGAAACGTATGGGTTTCAAGCCATTTCAGCAGTAGTGCATAATTCAGAGTTGAGGAAGTGCTTTTCCAATGACCTGTCACAATAAATGAGACCTAAAAGATCCTGAAGAAAAACACACAAGAGGGATGTTTTGTTAGAGTTACTGTTCCATAACTCATTTGCAGATGACTGCTTTTAGCTGCTTAATGTTTAATTACCCATTGGTTTTGAATAATTTTTTCTTATTACCATAATGCCAGAAAACCACAGACATGTAAAGGTGCCTGAATGAGGTCAGTCTATCAGCAACAAGACATAAACATATGCAAAAATATATGCATGAATATACGGATAAACGCAAGACATAAACATATGCAAACTTATTTGCATGAATATACGCATAAATAAATGCATGAATAAATGCTGAACAGTGTTATACATGCACACGTTGCACTGCTTACCGATGCAAGCCTCCCTGTGCTCCTCAAAGCCTGCGCTGCACACACACCGTCCAATGGGAACTAGCCACTCCCCCTCAGCGCTGCAGTACATCTTGGGCGTGTCTCTTTCCTCAGCATGATCCACGCACCGCCCCCTGACCTCCACCAGCGAGGACGAGTCTGCGCCGGTGACCACGTCGGTGAACACGGCCAGGTTCCGCGCCATGCCCGCACACTTCTTGTAGTAGACGCGCACGGAGACTACAGCGATGCAGGCGCCGATGTCCTGGAAGGCCAGGTAGAAGCCCCTCCGGGTGAGCGGGCCTACACCACGCACCTCCGTGTTCAGCTTGAGCCTGCGCACGCCCAGGTCCACGTTGGTGAAGCTCTCGTCCGCCGCGATCGTGTCGATCTTGGAGAACTGGCTCTCGCGCAGGCTGCCCGCACCCACGTCCCGGTCCACCTCGCAGTAGTACAGGTTGAACGTTTCCTTGCAGGTGCCCAGAACGCCCGGCATGCTGTTGCAGTCCCGCAGAGTGAACTTGATCTCCACGTAGACGCGGTGGGAGCCACTCCGCTGGATCCAGGTGGTCCGCAACCAGTTGTTCTGGTTGGGACTCATGACGTTACACACCTGATATGTGTGGATGGGACTGAAGTATTCGTCCATTTCATTAATGGCATCCCACTGGAAAAAGATGGAGATGTCTGGCCGTTATCTATATAGCAAATGGTGTTTACATTTTAACATTAATTCACTGACTTCAGTCAATTAATTGTGTATTAGTCTACAAAATATGGTGAGTGTTTTGCTTACTGCTATGCCACATTTATTAATCATGAATGAAGTTGGTACAAATCATTGTGATGCATAATGTAAATATTGCATTAAAACTTGCAACCTGATTTGAATTCATTCAAGTCTAAGCTGTAGCACAAAAAAAAGTGTTAATCAACATTCCCAGACTCATCCCTCCAACGCACAGCACGTCCACTGGTTTAATCAACTCATCACAGCTTACCAGACACTTTTTCAGAAGAGTGAGGGTGGGGGGGATGTTATTTTAAACATGAGACAATTTCTAATGGCATACCAGCAGCTCTAATAAGCTATACACTTTTCACCAGTTAGTCCAAACTTCAGTTCCTTTCAGGAAGGTCCCTAGAGCAAAAGCACTCAGTTTTATAGACGGGCGCATTAAAACTCTCCTCCAGAGGAAACGTGTTCAAATGGAAAGGAGATGGTGGCACAGTGTCAACTAAAGAATGGAGACCCGATAGTGATGACATCCGGTCCGGGTGGTCTGCTGCCAATTAGCTTAGCTTCTTCGTTCAGCTCATGAAATAATAAATGCGGCAACTTGGGGGATAGTTGCACTTTGAAAGACCTCAAGCTTAACTGTGTAGTAGGGGGTGCACCCTGTGGTGGGGGGGTGGGGGGTTTGGGTGGTGAATGAGAATGGCGTCATCCATCTGAACACTCTCACAAACTGCTTTTCATCCTTAAGAGCTTGGAGGCCCCAGAATGGCCCTCCTAACACTCCAGAGGTCAGCGATGGGAGTCGCATTCTCCAGCGTAATTAGAGAGCGAACGGACAGCCTGGATGACACAGACAGCCGCCAGCAGGGGAATTCAACTCGGCTCACCCGCCTGGGCGTACGCAGGGCGAACTCTGAATAATGAACATCGCTACGAAGTGGCTTGTACTGGATGAGTGTGTGTCAGTCATAGGGTGATGTAGACAGGGGAAAGCACATTGCTCAGCCACACCCCCTCCTGACCCCCACCCCCACCCCACCCCCTCACCCCCTCCACCCCCAGCCCTAACTGCACCCTGGAGCTACCCTTTGACGACTGAGTGTGCACGGAATGTGCCGGCATGAGCGACGGAGGCCTTAACACTCCAGCACAGGGAGCCTTGGGGATTCTACGGCGATTCTGTCTCCCAGGCTAATCTTACACCTGCTCACACGTCCAAGCCGCAGAAAGCCGAGGGCCTCCGATAAGCCGGGAAAAAAACAGAAACGTATGGCTGCGAGCTCAGGCTTGCCACACCATGAGAACTGGTCCTAACAGCGAAGTACCAGTGGTCAACACATCATAGAGCAGTGAGTCGGGGTCCTGGGGCCCTTTTTTCATTGTACTTCATTCAAAAGCTTAGCAAATGAAGTCAATGAACATTAATGATGTTTTCAGGCACAGAAGGTTTTTTTGCACCTGTTTGAAGTTGGACTTGGGGAGGGTTGGGGGCAGGAGGGTGTTGAGGAAATGATTAACAATCATCTTTTTTCAAGTCTTGCTCTTGAATCAGGAAAATGGAAACAGCACAAGTGTTATTGGGGAAGTTTTCCACCGGACTGTGGCTTGGCCCAGCCGCAGTAGCCCTGGACAGCTGTGATGTCTGGCTGCGGTGGACCTGGCCTCGTGTAGAGCTCCATAAAAAAGCAGGTAAATTCCCAGGGCCGCCCCCCCCCTTAGGGAAAAGCACAAAAAAGCCGTAATTAAGACACGATTCAAGCACAGCCCGTACTGCTGACAAAAACACAAACAGACTTGCTGTACACACACGTCACCGCTGCTTCCGAAAACCTTCATGCTTTTTAAAAGGTGACCAGCAAGCAAAAGTCGGCATCAAATTAATACCATTAGCAAATGTTTAGGAAAGTTTTCGCACAGTTATTTTGAGACATTTAAAGTTAGTTCTGCCTCGACACAAATTACATGAACTTTCGCGGTTTGTTTTGCTTCATCAATGTTGTCCTTTACAAAATGCTGAATATTAAAGCTGTGTTGGGCCGAGGAGCTTCGTAATTTTAGAACATTGCGGCCTGATATTTTTCAGCGCTTTAAACACCTTTGTATGTAAATGCAGCTAATCTCCATAATTTCCGGATCTGGGCATGGCCGTAATTTTTCCTGCTTTTGTTCGTCGTGCTGTCTTTTCTCCCCCTTCATTTATTCGAGCCCAGAGAACATATCTAACAGTTCAACAAAAGATTTCCAAAGATTGTCACTCCAACTGAATAATTGGTGCTGTAGTTCGTGGCCTTATATTTCCGAGAGTCTAAACACGAACAAAGAACAAAAAGAGAGATAAAGAGATTTTAATGAAATGTATACCTTTTTTGGTCAGATGAAGCCTTCCCACAACTCGAGGTGAAACAGGTATGCTAAGTGCCAACGCCGCACAGACGTTTCAGCACGTTCGTGTGATTATGAGTTTGTTTGGGTTTTTTTTTCTTTCCTCTACTTTTTTTTTAAAGTTCCTGACACCTGCCAAGGTTCGGTAAATTTACAACTTAATATTATCTCTGAATGTATTCAGTGTTAAGTCCCATTTTCTGCGAGTGTTGCAAATGTGATATAACAGATATTTTCGACAAGAAAATGCTAAGCCAGTATGCCTACCATGAGTTATTGATGAGGTGCCAGCTAAAGAAATATCTGCAGATTTTGTTAATGCTACAGTGTTTATCAACAAAGATAAGGTGTTATGACACCCTCATTTTCTTTCCTGATTTTATTGTCTTGACAACCGCTCTGCCAATCGTATAAGTGAAAAACAGCATCGAAATCATAAGTTCCCTGAAGCCATAAAAATGTATTCACAATTTCTGTGAGCAACTTAGAAATGCCAGCTTTTTAAACATTTAATAATATGCCTATTTCCTATTGGCTAGCTGTGTGGAACTGATATAGAGCGTTCTGACTTGAGGTTGAACACACTATAGTTCTAGATCATTTAAGGAGCAGCAATGAAATAACAATTATATAGAAGTACAAAAAAAAAAAAGTTATTGGCATATGTTCATCAACATGTGCAGGCTGTCTCAGTTGACAGAACACAGTCATAAAACAAGTATAAAAGATGATAGAAAGTCCAGGGTGAGCAGCTGGAGATCCAATTTCAGATTAGCTGCTGGGGAGAGAAAATCCTTTGAATCTGTTTAAACAGAAGCAAAGTGGCAGTCCGTAACGACTGCCCATCTCTGGACAGTATTCAGTCCTCGCCGAACCCCGGCCAGGAATATTAACACGTGAAATATCACCCTCTACTGTCTTCCCTGAACCGTGAGAAATTCTGATTTGAATGGAATTCTCTTGCTCACTGATTAGAATGCAGGCCTTTGGACAGTGATAACCTTTTAGAACACAACTGTTAATTGCATGGTGTGTTAGTGTGCATCCCAAAGCCTTGCCAAGAAACTGGGAGAGGGGAGTCTGCGCACATCTACAATCACTGTGTGTGCATCACCTAAACACCTTTTTTTAAGGAAATTCTGATAATCTCATAAAAAACAGAATACTGTAGCTACATTTAGTTTATGTAGTGTATATTATTTTAAGGGAATCTGCTTTGTGTATAGAAGTGCTTAGTAATTAAACAATAAGAAAATATAACTCAGTCAGGATAGCAGCTCACTTTTATTAAAATGTTTGTGCGCTGTGTTAGTGTGTTAGTATCAGTGTGTGTCTCTGAATAATCACCCACTTAAAAACTCTCTGTAAGAACCTCAGAAGTCATGTGGGCAAATAACTCTGCAAACAGAACACCATGACACCAAGGGCCTCCCACCCTGCTGAATCTCACGTGACACCAAGGGTCTCCCACCTCAGTGAACCTCACGTGACACCAAGTGTCTCTCAGATCAGTGAACCTCACGTGACACCAAATGCCTCCAACCTCAGTGAACCTCATGTGACACCAAGAGCTTCCCCACTAAGTGAACCTCAGATGGCACAGAGGTCCTCCCAACCCAGTGGAGTTCATGTGACATTGAGGTCCCCCCAGCTCGGTGAAACTCACGAGACACATGCCCCTCCAAGGAAGGGGAGGAGGTCACAACTGACGAACACTTCTAGCAGCAGGTTGCCACCAACAGCCAAGCGTCGGGAGCTGACTGCTACTTTCATCGTCTTCGTAAGACAAGGCTGCTGTGTGGAGATAACTGCACGCCTTGTTCCTCCGGCTGCCCGTTTAGTAATTACTCAGGAGGGAGAGGAGCGGCTAGGGTGAGGAGCAGCTATAAGAGACCTCCGGAGGTCTGCTGGAATGGGGGTATCGCAGACGCAGGCATGCCGAGTCTCCCTCCGAGCCTGAAGTGAGAACAGTCAGCAATTAAAGTATCGTAGCATTATCACATCATAACACAGGTAATATCTGGGGTTTAGAACTGCCGTGGTCTTTGCATGTTAGTTATATGTTTGCTCTTGTTATTTTCTGTATCCACTGTTCTTTTTGTGATGGATTTCTGCAGGTTCAAGTCTAAATTGAGGCTATTGATCCATGTCAGTGCATGTGGGTCAAACCCAGCACATTTCGGAGGTGCGTCTCTGGACAGGTTCTCCATCTAGCAACTGGACTTCTGGATGCACCCAGTTCCATCACTGTCTTCCTTCATCCAGGCAAATTAACTAGGAATCTTTTCTCGATTGTTTTGGCCTGGTTCCCCTCTGTAACCTGGCCAGGCTCTTTGGGGATGGGCCAGGAAAGACAAGCCACAGTATTACACCAAATATGAGAGTAACCTACACAAAGAAGTGGACCAACATGACAACATGACAAAATGCCATGAACAAGTGACTATGACATCCATATCATCTCACTCTCAAAGCCCATTTGTCACTGGCCCTTGCCTGTATTATCAGTTCTATCGATCAGAGGCGGTGTGTGTGTGTTTGTGTGTGGAGGAAGGGTGAATGGAGGTGTGCTGCGAATGAACTTGCCATGGCAAACAGGAGGCAGATGGGAGAATAATGAAGTCGTCTGATGTGGCTGACAGGGGCTTGGCTGAACAGCGGTGTCTGAAGGAGCCCTGGTGGAGCCTGTGGGGGTGGGACAGTAATGGGACAGCACTGGGGCGGTACAGGGGCAGCCCTGCTGGAGCCTGCAGGGGTGGAGGGCGGTTCTGGGGCAGTACTGGGCCAGCACTGAGGTGGTACTGGGGAAATACTGGGGCAGTCCTGCTGGAGCCTGCAGGGGTTGGAGCAGAACTGGGCCAGCACTGGGGTGGTAATGGAGCAGTACTGGGGCAACCCTGCTGGAACCTGCGGGGGTGGAGTGATACTGGAGTGGTACAGGGGTAGCACTGGGGCAGTACTGGGGAAGCACTGGGGCAGTTCTGGAGAGGCTCTGCTAGAGCCTGGAGTGGTGGTACTGGAGAAGTACTGGGTCAGCACTGAGGCAGTTCTCTCTCCTCTACTGCCCACACTCTACAGAAACACAGTTCCCTTATGCAAGTTCACAAGGGGGCATGAATTATTTAGAATTGATGGTCCAATCAGTAACAGTGGATTCAGGGTTTGGATCGCACAGTGCAATCTCTGAACCCAGATGGATTTATTTTAAGAGACTTAAATATTTAGCAGGGTGGGTGATTGCTTACCTAAGTCACTGGTCAATAGCTTGTGTGCAGGAAACCATCGAAAAAGTTTAAAGGCTCTTTAATTGCCTTGTCAGGGGGGGAAAACGAGTACTGGAGGGGCACCTGGGTTATTTCCAACCCCGAACGAATGCCAGACATGAACTGCAATTTCGAAGCTTAAAAAAACAAACAAAAAATAACAGAGCGAGTCGAGTGTCGCAGGTCTTCACTTTTCTCGGGCTGGTCTCGTCTTTGGCCCCCCCACCCCCCTGCCGGCCCAGACTTCTCTACCTCACACGCACGCTCTCAAATCCACGTCGATAAGCTTACACTTACATGGCTAGGGTGAGGGGTGTCCTGGATTTCACAGTCAAGGTGTTATTTAAATCCAATTTTAATCCATCTTCCAGAGCTATTACTTTTAT
>JAOXYF010000019.1:12809530-12820902 GCA_028565775.1 Sternarchorhynchus goeldii | reverse complement strand
TATAATTTTTTTTTTTTTTTTCCCTCGGTCATTGTTATTTCACTCCTGTGTCAGGCCAGGTTGTGTGGCCGCAGTCTGCAGTATCCAGGCGAGGTTGTTTATGTGTTTTGCCTTATATATAATGAAATCAAATCAATGGTATGGGCCAGTAAGCAGGGGGTCCAGACACTTTGACACTAATCTCTTCAGAGGTCCCTTATCAGCAGCTGGTATGAAGGAATGAATTTGCCCTCTGACAGCTTCCATTCATTCTTTCCCTGTGCTACTGAAACCTCAGTCCTTCGGCCAAAACTGCTTTGCATCACAAGGCCCCTAAACGTGAGCCCCAGCTAAGGAGATTGGAATGTTTGATACTGTTCCCTCCTCTGGAGGCCCTCAGGTCACCGTGGCTCGTGCGTCCGAGAAAGAAACTGAGGTGATATTCCCTTCCTTTTTTTTCCCCTCTCAGAAACACACAGAGCGAGCGTCAGAACGGATGCTTTGTTGATGAGGTAATCTCCATAAGGTTCTGACAACTGTTATTCTTTACGAAAGGGATTACTGGTCTTTAGATTTTACAGTTTTGCATTAAAAAAAAACCATTCATTTACATTCCTTTAATCTGTCCCTATTAGGATCCTGTCAGGAGACTAGATGCACTTCAGCCGCACAAGCCTGCAGGCTACACCCCGTGACACAGCTCTGCTACGTTTGTGTGTAATGCTGTGTTTCGTGTATCTGCTGTGTTTATGTGTCTGCTCTGTTCCTGCGTTCCCTGTGGACCACCCATGCAGACGTGCTCTGCCATGCCACTGACTTACCACAACGGCCTTGGGACAGACAACACCTTTATCTTTAAAATATCTTTCCTGCCTCCATCATTTATGCCCCAAAACATAAAAAAATAAAAAATAAAAAAACAAGCCATGTAAGTTCTGCAAATGTTTCTGCCAAGTAATCTTTTATTGCTTTCCTGCTTCTCTCACCACCATCAGGACAATTGTGAGGCTGCATGCACCCAAAACCACATGGCTTTCAGAAAGAGAATCTCAAGGTAATGGAAGTGCTGAACACTTCTATGAAAGAGACAGATGGATGTGGGAGAAAGTGTCCATGTAGCAAATCCTTTTGAAACGGGAGCATCTGGCCATGGGGACCCACAAACTGGCCTGAAGGATTTTTTAATCCATTACTGCTAGTGCCACGAGATTCCCAGGCAGAACTGTGGTGTTCTGGCACTTTCTGCGGCTCTGTGCTGTTCTCTGAGTGCCAGGTTTTTGGGAGTGAGGGAGTTGGGTAGGATACAGGGTCGACGAGAGGTGATGTGAACAACTGGTTTGTGAAATTGGCCCCCACCAACGCACTGGTTTGTCCAGCACTCAGACTGTTCCCAAGGCTAAGGAAACAGGAAAACAACTTTTCCAGTTGTTTTTTTAGTTGATTTCTGACTGGGGAGCGCAACACTGACATATAATTTATATGGGATTATAGCAAAAATATTGTACAGAAATTAATTTATTCTGATGATCAAAATTCTCTGGTACAGTAATTACTCGTTTACACCAGTAATGCATAAAAGTGGAGCTGCAATGGTAAATCCAAAGCATGTGTTTAGAAAGAGGTGTTATTACCTGCCATTTATCCTCATGCAGAAAAAAAAACTAAAATGATCATGTTTAAGGAATAAAGACCATTCCACCAAGTTTCCACTGTGGATCCTTGATGCTACAGATTACAATACTGAGCATATGCAAATGTATTTGCATCAGTTTGAAAAGAGATGATGTAAATGACAATCATTAATCACTGAGAAATTCACCTAATTACTAATTACAAGTCTGTCTGACGCTCGTTATCAGTCTGTTTCTCCACTAGAGATTATCATGCCAAATTCCGCGCAATTGTGTGGTCAAAGTAAAAGAAAGTCCAACCTCATTCACATCACCATTCAACAGGGACTTGGAGTTCAGAGCTTGAACATTTCCTTCCTCAGGTAACAGGAACATGGAGACATGAGAAATTCAGAATTCACAGTGTACCAGCATTTTGGGACACACACACACACATATACAGCTGCACACACACAAATGCATTAGCATCGCCCAAATAAACCTTCAAATCTGTCGTATCCAGCCTAGCTCGACTGCTGCTGCTCTCTTTCGGGTTTAGTGTGAAGAGTCTATTTACTTCCAACCCACTGCTGTTAAACATGCAAACAGACAATAAGGGGCTTGTTTCGTATTGCTTGGGATGTGCTGGGGATGGCTAATTGTTGCCTGGCAGGGGAGTGTCCCACTCTGAGGGACATCACATCACCGTCAGCCTCTGACAGTCGTGCCTCGCTAATTGTGACAGTTCAATGCTTAGATCACTTCGTGCGCTGCTAATTCAATACCCCATGCATCATTTTCTCCATTAGAATATGCAAATGCCTCACGACTTGAAAACAGACAACAGCTCCTTGCTCCTTGTGTTCTCTCTGCTGCTTTCTCCCTCATTTTGTCTCTCTCTCTGTCTCTCCCTCTCTCTGTCTGTCTCTCTCTCTCCCTCTCTCTGTCTGTCTCTCTGTTTCTCTCTCTCTGTCTCTCTCTCTCTCTCCCTCTCTCTCTGTCTGTCTCTCTGTTTCTCTCTCTCTGTCTCTCCCTCTCTCTTGTCTCTCTCTCTCTCTCCCTCTCTCTCTGTCTCTCTCTCTCTCTCTCTCTCTCTGTCTCTCTCCCTCCCCCCCGGCCCTCTTCTTTCTCTCCATCTCTCTCTTTCCTCTTCGGTTAGCTGGGAGTGGCTGAATAGCATGTCAAACTGACAAGTGAGTGAGAAGATGAGGTTGGAAGTGCATGAATGTATGTGAGAGTGAGGAAATCAACAGAAGAAAGAAACTACGCCTCCACTCCCTACATATCTCAGCTGCTCAGACGTTCAGTGATAGAGACACACTGGTTTAAAATTAGCTTCTATACATAGAGATGTAAACAATGCGAGCAAGCTGAGTACAGTCGGTGGTTATTTTCGGGGAGGCATTTGTCTGGTTGTAATTAGCACATCTTGAAAATGAGAGCATTCAGCTCAGGAGCTGCTAATACTCCTCACATCAAACATCACCAAGCACACCAAAGGACCAACACTTCGGAAACGGGCAAACAGAGGCAGGAAAAAGCAATCTTACCCCATGTGAGGGAGATGTTGTCCATCCCCAGTCTCCTGAGATCGAGGAAGTGTCCAGGAGATTCACTGCAACAGACAGAACACTTTTAAACCCACAGTTGACACATTTAACATAGTTCATCTTTAATAACGGGCTCCTCAGTTCAACTGAAAACAATGCACAGGTCACAGGTTCACCATTCCTTCCCAATGAATTAGCACTTTTTAGTATGTTTGTCTGCAGCAACAGAAGATCCATTATACTGTTCTGCCACATTAATGAGTTAACGTAAGGGTGCACTCTTGGTTCAAGGTTCTTGATTAAGAGCCAAAGATCAGGATGATGATCTAAGCTCCACTAACTGGTCCCCGTTTACAGAGTTAGGGTTGGTAGAGCTTTGGTTGTGGCAGATGCTGGAACATGACATGGTGGTTCTACCCGACTGATTAATTACCAGTCGTTTCCTCTGCTCTGCTTGGTGGAGGAATCCCTATTTCATCTGAAGCTAAAGCCCAACTGTGAGATGACGCGTGGGGTCGTGATCATGCATGCACCAGCTCTATTTCGTCCTCTCTCTGGCCTCTGCTACATCAACATCTCTTGTAAACCTTCCATCTCTAATTTATTGATGGCCAGATCACGCGTCTGCGAGCTTCACGATATGAGGTCACCTTGGCAGAAGCCCCAGCTGCTGGGCTTCCAGAGACTCCTCTGCCATTTATTCTATATGTCAAAAGCCTTCAGTGGAAAAACAGCAGCGCCCCCACCCACCCACCTCCCCGACCGTAAACGCAGGGGTGGAGGGGATCAGCTGGTCCGCCAGTGACCCACTGACACCTGACATGGAGGTAGAGGGTGGACGGGGTGGGGTGCGATAACTACATCGGTGGAGAGGGAGCAGTTGGGCCTATGGGAACCTCTGACGGATGAGCCCTTTCTGGTGTGGAGAGGAGATGGCAAGAGACATTAACCTGACCCACTTTCGCTCCCCCTTCTGAGCCCCCAGACCCACAGTTCCACTTTAGATGTGTTGCTTGATGGAGATGGGAGGGCCAGATGCTTTCCATGGGTCTTCAGACTGAAAGGGGTAACCACGACATGGCTGAGGTTTCCATGTCGGATGTGACAGAGGCAGAAGGAGACAGCCCTCTGGTGATGCTGAAGAGCAGCAGGTGAGCAGATGAGAAGATGCTCTCATAAAGATCACCTGCAATGTGAGGAGCTGCTTGCTGTGTTGACATCCTGACTAACAGGTGGTTGCAGGTTTAAAACTGTTAGCGGTTATGCTCAGTTTTCACGTCAGAAGCGAACTAAACGAGACACTTCGGGTTTCTCCCTCACTCATCCCTCTCACAGAGTCCATGTGTCGTAATCACGGGCATTAGTGGGAGCGATGACGAAGCTCCTAATTTGGGAAAGCTGTTGCTGATGAGGGCACTGGTTCCGAAAGCAGGAACAGATGGCCTCTCTCTCTCTCTAGTTCTCACTCTCTTGGTCTCCCTCTCTCTCTCTCTCTATCTCCATTTCTCTCTCTCTGTCTCTCTCTCTCCTCCCACCACGGTCACTCCCTGGCTGCTGTTTCCTGCCGTCTTGGACTGATTAGGCCGTGGCCTTTCCGTTGCTTCAAGGTCAGACGTGCGTGTCACAGTTACGCGTCTCAGAAAAACCTGCCGACTGCCTAAATGACGTCCGGAAGCAAAACTAAAAAGGGTTCCTTCTTTGTGCAGCATCTCCAGGGGGAAACTCTTTGTTTGTTTGTTTATTTGTTTGTTTGTTTTATTGCCCCACCTTTAAACATTTCTTTTAGGTTTTACACAGTTTTTAAACGTTCTTTAAAGCAATCCATCAATTATAAAAATAAAATATGTTAAACATTCTCTTCGAACTAACCTGTATGTAGATGAGACTCTAGTTGTTTTGTTCTATTGAAAACTATGAAAGCCAAATGTCCTGAGCCAGTTACTAACATCTTCGGTTATTCTCCCCCCATCCGGAAGCTTGTTCTCCCTCAGGCTGCTCAGTTGAGAGCGTGTCTTGCATTGGGGTGTAGATGACTGACAGGTATTCTGTATTCAGCACTACAGGTCAACGTGGGATCTACTGCAGTACATATATCCATATATACATAAATATAGCCACGTTCAGGAAAGAAGGCCTGAATCTCATTAGACAAAATAACCACCGAAAAATTAAATCACAAAAAACTTTCACCTTTGGTCTGTTTTTATGGTTTTAATTCTGCATTTAGGTCCATGCCCAAGTGTTTCCACATCTAACCTGAAACATTAAAATGTCACTTCTGAGACAGAGCTGACCATTCGCTAAGTGCAAAGGTCACAGACCTCACTTCTCTGCCATCACGCTGACTACAGAGATCACTTAAGCAGTTAA
The DNA here is from genome assembly GCA_028565775.1 of Sternarchorhynchus goeldii. Classification (NCBI taxonomy): domain Eukaryota; kingdom Metazoa; phylum Chordata; class Actinopteri; order Gymnotiformes; family Apteronotidae; genus Sternarchorhynchus; species Sternarchorhynchus goeldii. Next base: position 12,815,393 of record JAOXYF010000019.1, on the reverse strand, counting down.
AATAATAACAACTTGGATGAAGAGAAATCAGTCAGCTGACATTCTGGGCAAACAGATTTTACTTATTTTTTTTTTTTTATTGATTGCTTTAATAATTTTGCATATGCTAATTGCATATTTAAAATCCTGGATTCAGTCATTTTTTTTTGTAAGCATAAGAGGTGGGCACAGGGCAGTAGGTAAAACACAAACTTGCTACATGTCACAGAAACCTTTATACAAGCATCATGTCATGACTGTGTGTTGAGTGGATATACCATAGAATCACATTTACATTGGGTGCCCTTACACTAAATGGTTAAAGTAAATTTTGTTACAGTGTAAAATGCCAACTACACTTTTCTCTACTGCGATGTAGATAAGAACCACAAGGGTTCAAAACATCCACACTCAAAAAGCTATTAAACTTACTCCCTTATCCTCAAACTGATTGAACCCCCCCCCCCCCCCTTGACTTTCAAATCACTTCAGGCATCAGTATCTTCTCACCCAATTTAAGGTGAAGTAATGACATTTTAACAGATTCAATTGTGCAAAGTATTGACAGGGTTCTTTAGAAGATTGTTGATGAGTAACCCATCTCTCTCTCTCTCTTTCTATCTCGCTTTTTCTCTCTCGTTCTCCCCTTTTATCCTGTTTATCCTGTTTTATTTTCCAATCCTAAAGGATCTACGTCACTTTACTCCAATGAACTAAAGAAGGTAAGAGTCATGCACATATGCCTACACAGGTGTGTAGATATGCATATATTACACTGGACAACAAAACCTCTACTTTCTTGACCCATAACTGACTAAAAGAGTTGGACCTTGTTTTTGTTTATACACTAAATTTAAATCAGTGATGCAGCAATTAAATTTTACAATGTGTATATATTCATTAGTCATAAAGAAGGCTGATATTAAAAAATAAAATATGTGCAAAGTTCTAAAATGTTTATTATTCACATTTTTTGCATCCTATGTATAATGCACTAGATATTCACATAATAACAGATGAACTTAAAAAAGTTCACTACATGCATTAAAACTCATGCTGTGTTGTTGGAATACAGTACCACTGATAGAGGTGAGTTGCCTTGTGAAGTTCATGCTGGTTCATGTGTCTCCTCTCTGATGTGGCATGATCAGTGCTTTTACTACTGTACTTTACAAAATGCAAAGAACGCCGATGTCTCTTACCTAAGGAAAACCATGGAAATGCTGTTCTGCTACACAAATCTTTCAGTCAACAGAGGCTTATTCGAGGAATAAAACAGATGACAAGCCTGAAGATTCTTTTCGTTGAGATCACATACTCATTTTCCTTCTGTTACAGAGATGGTCATTAGTGTAATTAACATTGTAATTGCTATTGGTCTCTTTTGAACTTCTGCTGCCTCTGATATTTTCTTTCTAATGGCAGAAGGAGGCCCATATCAGAGACTTTTATGTGTGTTATTTCGAGATATACATAAAAACTTCTTAATGTGATTGATGTACAATAATAAAGTCTATTATTCCTTTGCTTTAACTAAAAATTGATTTCCATTTGAATCAGTCTGAGTAGCAGCTGCTAATGCCATTCAAGGCGTCCACTCCTTCCCTTCAATCCCACACTCTCCAAGCAGACATCTAAAGCCCCTCCCCAGCCCCTCCCCTATCCTACCCATCCACATGCTTCCTCTGTATGAGGAAAATGACTGACATGCTGACAGGACCTCCTCCTTGTTTCCTGACTAGTCGATACCATAAAACTACAAAAAAATATATATTTTTGTCACAGAAATATTTCATTTTGGTGAAGAAGTTAAAGTGTTCTTACAGCTGCTTTAAAGGTACAGTCAGTGATATCTTTCAGAGACCAGTGCACCATTAAAAGTACCATCAAAAAACATGTGGCCCTATAAAACAGATCAGGTCCAGCAACCGCACATGTTCTGTAGAACGATGTTAGAATTGCATCACAACCCAACTTATCATGAAGTTATGAGTAGCTAAATAAGGTTTAGTGTCATGTTCTGTCTCTAATTTATCCAATTTACCTCTCAGCACTTTCGCAGTACACCCCCAGAACCGGACACTAAAAGCGCACTCCGCCAGAACAACGTTTCACAAGAACCGTCCAGTTCAGTGAACCACACACGAGTGTTCAGAGAGCTGGGTAAAGTCTAGGAGGTATCAGGAGCTTGGAGCATGGCGGTGTAGAGACTGTAGGTCTGAAGCTATTGACAGTTATCTCCAGACCTGTCATGGCACTGCTGAACAGCGGGAGGCTTCCGTTCTTACAGCAGAGAAAAATCTGAAGGTCAAAGCAGTTTTTTTTCACACTCTCAGTCTGAACAAAACTTAATATATTTGTTTCTTTTACATAACGAATGCATCCATCCATGCCTAAACTGATTTATTTGCATAAATGCATACATACCCTGAGAAATATATGTAAGCTTTAAACACAAAAATACAGAACACTTAGTTCACCCTATTTTATGACCTAATTGTTATGGCCTGTATTACATGTAACCTAGTTAAAGACCCTTCACAAGAGGAAAAGGAATATAAAGGCCTTTGCAGAATAAATATGATAATGTATAGAGTATCACACAGTCTCCTGCTCTTCTGGGTGGCAGAAAGCTGGAGTCTGCAGCAAAGAATAATCCTTTAAGACAAAAGATGGTGTGCAGACAACTGAGAGGAGAACGGCCAGAGCGTCCTGAGGAACACCCGCAGTAGCTTCCCGCAGTAGCTTTCATAAGAAGCTTGTGTTCCGTTGGGTCTGACGGCCATGTTAGTAAACCTGTCTTTAGACGGGTGTTCTTTGTTTTTTTGATTGCCCTCAAACATAAAGTAAACGAACCCGTGGAGTGTGTCAGAAACTTCACACTCACGCCAACTTAAGAACAAGGAAGACAAAGTAAAGCAAAGTTAATTAGACACATTCACTTATTTTCAGGTAGTACACAGTGATTTGGGGAATTTGGTCCCAGCACACTATAATTCCTCCAACCAAAAAAAGCACATAAACTCATGTAAATTATTAATGTAAATTCATGTAAATTATTAATGTATATTCTTAATTAAACAGGTAACTATAAAACATATTCAAAAACAACAGCGGTCCTACTCCAGGGGATGATTCTGTCAAAAATGTATGTCAGAATTAAACTGAATTTTACAGTTCACATTCCAATTATTATTACGATTCATATTTTTTATATTGCAAATACTCCTCTATCTTTTGCTTGATGCTTGACTTAATTCCTGAAAGGTTTCCTTGTCAGACAAGGTAGGCAAACACTTCCTCATTAAACAGATCAGTAGAAAGTCCTCATTTCTGCTGGGGAACCACCCTCTGTGTAGCCCATTGATTAAATAAAGGAATCTTTTATTCAGCGACAGTTCAGAGCAGCATATTTCAGCATCTGCTATGCTAGGGTACCCAGATGTGCCGAGAACTCTTTCATCTGAGGAAACACATTTGTTGTGTTCGTCCTCTCCCGGTGTAGGTTCCAGATTATTTTACTGTCACCTGTAGCACCCGTTATATGTTCGGTTTAATATATGACCGGTATGAATTGTAATATAGTTTTATGTCAGGATCAATCTCAAGCTAGTCCTCTACAGCACTACAGCAGTATTCCTGGATGAATGAAGATGAGTCTCCTTGACAACCAATTTCAAGAAGATACATTTTATAATCCACATAAATGGCTTTAGAGTTCAGCAGGCATTTACAGTAACCACTGAAGTGTATCAATAGTCTTTGCTTTTAGTTTATAATGCCACTTACCACACATGTGCCTAAGACAATAACATGTGGACAAATGTATGTATGTTCATTTATGTAGGTGTGTGTGTCTTGCTATTTTATATTCCGACCAGCCACACTTAATCGCAAATGGGTTTGCATCTCAAAACGATATGCTGCCTGTGTTCTGACAATATGACTCAGTATACTGTGATAATAAAAAAAAGGGAAAAAAAACAGTTATGGAGTAACCAATGCTGAAGATGGAAATAAATCCCATTGCTGTCAGACAGTTTGGGATGAAAAGCTTGTATCGTGACATGTGCTGATGTAAGGCCTTTCTAGCTGCTTTAAATGTAAGCCCTTTTTAGGAAACCTGTCATTAAAGCAAGCTTTTGGCATTTAGAGCATCATGTAGGAGCAGCATAGCCTTGGGTGTACGTCCTGGTAGGGAATTTCAGGCCTTTCATTGAGTCCTAATAAACCTATAGAGTGTGGGTAGACAGCTTCTTCCGTGGAGCTGGGCGCCGGGTTAAAGCACGCCGTGAACGTCCGCTGATGCAACTCTACGAAACAGACATTATGAACTTTTCCCCCCAAGAATTCCTATTTTTCTTCCGTTCTCTTCTCCTCCTGATAATCATTATTAATTTCGCTCTCAGAGCCAGTACGGTGGATTTGGCATGATAAATACGTTAGTCACCTTTCAAAGTAATGAGTTTGTATGGAGAAACATTAATATGGCAAGGAAAGTTCCAGTGTCGTGAGAAGCAGGAATCCAGCTGTAGATTTTTTTTTACACCTTCACTCCGTCGCTTAATTATGTTAAGCCCATGATTTATGTGCAAATCATGAGGTCTAAAACGCATTATTTCCTGGCACAGAGAAGGGGAGATCCATCACTCCGGATCAGAAAGAGTTTGTGGAAGGCTATGTCATATTCTTCAAACACAGTGGCATGCTGGAGTTGAAAAGAGTCTTGGCAAACATTCATGCAAACACTGTGAACAAGAGAACGAAGCAGCTCTGTTTGTCCTTAGCTGCTGAGAATGTGTCATGTGACCTCATTTGTAAGGTCACATGATCACATAAACTTCTCACTTTTTCCACATGTGCTAAATGATGTACATTAAGGTGTCACTTGAAAATGAATATAGCATCACCCAGGCAAGATTTAAGCAGAGAAATTGCCTTTTTTTTACCTGACGAGTGTCACTACTGTCACGGTGGCCGCCCTGACCTTCTCCCTTGTCTCGTGACTATGTGGGCGTGTCTGTGTGAATGTGTGTTCATGTGTCGTGCCTGTTGTGTGAGTGTGTGCATCTGTGTATATTTCTGTGTGTGTGTGTGTGTGTGTGTGTCGTAGGCGTGGTGTTGGTTGTCGGTTTCGTTGTTGTTCGTTATCATTACTCGTTTCACCTGTGTCACGTCAAGGGTGTGTGTATTTAAGCGTGTGCATGTCGCTGTGTCCTTGTCGGTCTTTGTCTACGCTAATGTTGTGTGCTGCGTTATCGTCAAAACCGAAACTAAATAAATGTCGTCTGTTTTTCGGTGCTGGGCATTCCTGCCTCCCATTTTTTGGGGCCCTCCGCAGGACGTCCCGTGACAACTACAATAGATATGTTCAAATAATAATAACAAAACAAATAAACTCTTTTGTTAAGAAGCTTTCCTTAGGCTCTTTAATCAGCAAATTCAGCATCTGGTTGTATTTTCAAGCAATTGGATTAACCAATCCAAAAGCCTCACTACAAATAGGTTGTCCTGTTTGTTAATTCATGCACTGGAAGCAGATAGAAGGGCTGAACTCAGTGGATGCAAGGGGAGAGGTTTCAGAGAGACATTAGGTTGGAAGAAGCATGTCTGAAGGGGAGTTAGCAAGAACTGCTTATGGCAGCTCTAATTTTTGAAAAAGAAGACATACCCCTAAACATGACCATTACCAGCCCTACATTTTGAAGGCCTACAAATGTTCACATAGCACACGCATGGAGCACTCCATCATCGGGAGTTGTGGAGGTGAGGGCAGGCAGTCTGACTGCCATGGCGGATCATGACAGCTCGGGCATGACCACATAACTCAACACTGGCATCCTGTTACGTCTGCTGTGGGCAACTCCATTACACACCGGGCTGA